>CM067520.1:2801395-2861395 GCA_034509495.1 Acestrorhynchus altus
CGCTGCGCGGATGGCTGGTCAGGGTGTTACTCAGACCCCTGCGTGGCGCACACACTCGCGCACACACTCGCGCACACACAGGCGTCTGACGGCACCTCTAATTGGTAATTATCCCTACGTGCTCCTCATGGGAGAGCAGGGCTGATGAAAGTGTTTCAGTGCCAGCTCTACACGCCCTGACTGCTTTTTAGCAAACCCCAGCCGAAGAGCCCCAGGGCTGGGCTGACGACGGAGCGGAGCAGGGAGTCCTCCTGTTCACATAAGTTCACAAAGTTCACGGTAAAGGGCATCGTTTTTTTTCTGGATCATCTAAGATGTGGTGAAGGGGGTTCATCAAATGTTCAGGTGTTTAGTTTGCTGACTTTTATTCATGCTGTCCCTGCAGACAGCAGACCTCAGTTTGACATCAGGAACACTTTGGACTTTGGTTCAGTGGTCTAATAGCACTCCGGATCACAGGTTTGAATCCCTGCTTGCCATCGGCATCCGGAGTCTGAGAGAGCAAAATTGGTTATGCTCTCTCTGGGTGGGTAGATGGCGCTGTCTCCCCACATTACACCTAGAGTCAGAGCTGGGGAGCCAGCATGTTCCTCTGAGCATGTTGGTTGACCCTTTTGAAAAGAACTGTCGCTTCACATAGTATCAAAGGATGCATGTTCTTGTCTTCACCCTCCTTGTCTAGGGAGCATTGCATGTAACAGGGGGAGAAGTTCGTAATTGCCACTGTTTGGAATCGAAGTCACATATTGATCAAAAAACCAACACTGGGTTGAAATCAGACCTTTCTGTGTGTTCAAAGCACTGGTGTCTACAATGGCCTGGAAATTAAGTGCTCCAAAGAGATGGTCGCTGGCATCATTGGAGCCGCCATTCGAAGCGAACTGTCCATTGCTCCTGTCAGGAGAGGCTACTGGGTTAAAAGGTGGGGCAAACCCCATACCATACCATCACCAGTCACACGTGCCAGAGGCTCCTCAAATGTGTCTTCATTTGAGCTGTAATAATAAAGAGAATTTATGGTATCGTGCCAGAGTGTCATAGGTCATCTTCAGTGACGAGTCCCACCTTTGTCTTGGTGGAGACAACCAACAAATTATCACCTTTTCAATATCAACACTCCAACTCCAATATTGCCCATATCAGTCTAATCATTTATTCTTCCTGGTTCCTGTTAAAACACCCCACAAAATCCTAAAAACAAAGTCAAGATAAGACAAGAACAGTAATGTCCATTACCCGAGATGTGGACAGTTGCAATAAAGACTGCTGCAGCTTTCTATATGGTCTGTTATTGCAATTTATCAAAAACGTATGCACTACATTTAGTATATATCAGCGAACCTATGAAGGGCAGCGCATAGACTCTCAGTTATCACTGCTTTGCTTTGTCCTGGAACCAGTGTCCTGGAAGCATTGGTGATTTCTGGACCTCTGGCCGAATATTTGTCAAAAAGGCCTCATTTGAATAAAGATTGCTATGCTCCATTAAGTAAGCGCAGGCGCAGAGCTGTTTACCCATCACCCACTGCACGGCATGCCCACAGTCTTGGCACAAAATGTCAAGAGAAGGGATGTGTGGGTGGACTGGGGCCATTTCACATGCAGTCTCACAGCCCGTGAAATCAGCATCAGCCCTGCCCTTTGGGTCAACACATGCACAAGCATGACCCAAACTGAATTCAGCCCAAGAAAGTGAATTTAGAAGCTGAGCTGTCAACTCTGGAACTGTTCTCCGCTCGGAACTCAAAAGGGAAAGGGGACAAATTAACCTTTCGGTGTCCTGCGTAAGTTTGGGCACCCCTTGTCAAACTTATGGTAGTAGTAGAAGTAGAATGTGAACTGAAGGCGTGCAGTTACATGCATTATGTATTTTGTGTTTTAATGAGAAAATAAAAGAAATAGAGCATCATGTGCACCAAGATTTGAACTGTCAGATAACTTTAACCAAGCATGTTCACAGTCATCATCACGAAAGGCCAGGTCATGCAAATTCAAAGTTGTTGGCTCCTCTAAGCAGCTGCCTATCGTAGTAAAACCGAACTTTTAAGCTGCAGAGACTAAAGGCATGTGAGGGGAAAAAAAGAACTCATGGGGGTGGATAGATCAAGCTCTGGGGTTGTGTTGTAGTGAGCGGCACCGAGATCATTTCACTTGTAAAGAAATTGAAGAATGGACCCAATTGAATGGATTACCATTAATAGGTGCAACCTAAACATCATCACACATCTGTGGACAGACCTCAGAAAGAGCAGTGCAACAAGACAACTTAAGAAACTTAAGGAAACTTCAGTCCACCTATTGGAGTGGATCTGGAATAGTGGCGTTCCTTCCAATACTTTTGGGAAAAACAAAAACGAACAAAATCAGACACCTTTCCGACAGCACTGTAGCTCATCAGAGTAAGGGCTAGAAATACGATTAAGACATCTAATAAAGAGAGCTGGATATTAGCTCAGTAATCAGATTTCTCATTGCATGTAAACATCTTAGTCTGATTTCTTAGATCGGACTAAAGTCTCGAAATCCGATAAAGCTCAGATTACTGTCAAAATCTTATTGCCTTATCGGATTAATGAGTAGGTGTCCAGGCACCAATCAATTCTGATTGATTTGCAATCATTTGGGATCATTTGAAGTCTTGTCCAACTCACGAGCAGTAATCTGAAAGCTGAAAAAGGAAAAAGACTCTCCATCTAAAGGACGTTTCTCAGTGAACAACACATTCTTGAAGGAGCCTGTAGCCAAAGGCACGAACAGATATACAACAGCCTTAGAAAAGATACATACTGCACCCAAAAACACACTTCATTACATCATCCCACTGCAATAACATGGAAGCGAATAAGAAGGGCAGTCTGGCTTTCGCTGAGATGAAGCTTCTGCCTCCCGCCAATCTCTACATGGTCTTACTTGACATATTTGTGCACAGACGTGAGAGCATGTAGGCCTACCGAAGGGTCATAAGTGCTTCAGAACCCCGAGAGAGAAGCACATCCACACAGACATCATGCTATTCACCACCACCCTCCTGCCTTTGCTGTAACCTATCTTCCCGTCCAGCTCTGAACCCCAGTCTCATCGGTGAATGCGTTCTTAAAACCAAGTGCCAACAGATTCCTTCGACGCGTCCGAGGAGATTTCAAGCTATATGAGATTATTCTCCGCATCCTTGCATGCCCGTTTCTTTTCATTCCTTTCCCGGCCCTGCCTCATCCCTCCTGTGTGTGTGACGGGAGGGGGGATTTGTACTTTTCGGGTTCATGTCCAGGGCAGGAGGCAGAAGGATCCAGAAAGGCAGACGAAAGTTTCTCCCCTTTCTGTCTTTCGAAGCCTTTGATGCAGAGGAAAGTTGGCTCTGGGCTTTGTCTGATGCAGCAAGGCTAAGCCTTAGTGTCTGAAAACCAGACAGCATAGCATGGTACCAAGTAGGCCTGGGCTCAGCGATGGCTAACCGAATTACCATGGTAACAGCTTACATTGATGCTTAAAGGTGTTTATTGGAGATTTTTCTGAAATGATTTCTTGCAAACGTAGGATAAACGAGGTTGTTTAAAAAACAGATCTTGAGCTGCGATGGTTGGATGTGTTTGAAGGATGATGGCATTTTAGGACCATCTGCGAACACAACGTCAGACTTAAAAGCATGTAGGGAAGGTGTTTTGAAAGGGTTGCTGAGACTTTAATAAGTTGAAAATTAAGTTTGAGACAGAGAGGACTTTTCCGTCTATTACATTGCAGTGGCAGTGACCTTCCAAATGTTTATGAGATGTTCATGGAATTTGGGGTACATTCGTTTGGCGGTTGGTGGGGGTTTGTTATGTTTGGGGGCTTGTTAAAAGTACCCTCCTAAGGGCTTACCTCAGACTTAATTCACTTTGCTCTTGATTGTCGAAGTGAGTGTGATCACCATGGCAAGATCCAAAGACCTCTCTGAGACCTTCTGAGAGGTCGACAAAACTTGGGAATGTGACAATCACCAATTTCCCCCATCACTGTAACATCTTTTCAAAAAGCTGACGTCGCACCGTTGCTGGAATGAAAGCAGCCTCCAGCTCCCATCTCCAGCCAGCCAGCCTTGCACTGGGTGTGAGGAGTCTATCCACACAGAGAGCTTGGCCTAATTGCACTCTCGATCTCCGGCTGCCAATGGCAAGCCTTAGGATTTGAACCGGTGATCCTCAGACCTCAATGCTAGTGCATTAGACCACTGAGCCACACGAGGCCACCTGGAGCCCTAACATCACAACAATACCTGGGCTGGTATTCAAAGCACTCCACAGTCAAAGCAACAAGGCTCATAACCTTCCCTGCTTTAGTTCGAAATGTGGCCCTAGGTCACTACTTCTACTCTTTATTAGTAGAATGTTAGAACAACTCTCTCTCTCTCTCTCACTCCCTCCAGAAACAAAGGAGTCCTTGCGACTGACAACGAGGCCTGGATTACATTTCCTTGCGAGCTGAATTCATTTGTGTCTTCAGCGCTTAATGCGATTATGGGGAGGGGGGCATTTTATTGTTAGTAGCTTTTACTCAGCAAAGCCCTTTGAGATGTGCACGGCAAACAAAAGCCAGCAAGGCAGCAATACATTGCTCTGAGCAGCCTTGGTCGTCATTCACTGGCTTGTTTACGCGAATCAAAAGAAGCAAACGAGGCGCCCTTGTATTCTCTTAAGTCTTAGCGAGAGAGCTGTGGTTTTGTCACGTTTCTTTGTTAGACTCTCTGTGGTTATGAAAGCTACAGTCAGAGGATTTGAAAATTTGGAGATTTAAGAGGCCAAAGCACCTTCTCAGCCTCAGGAGTCCCACTAGCTAGGTCACCCCTCCAAGCACTCGCAGCTGATCTTGGCTGTCTGCTCTCTGGAGGTTCTTTTGAGGTGCTTGGCTGCCATGTCGAAGCTATCTGAAACAATGTTAACGAGAGTTCACAGTCCTCCCCCAGGGGGGTTCTTGGTTTATTGTCACTCACAGGGGTCCGATTGATCCATGCTTTCCTTAACGTCAAAGCACTAATGCCTGACTATATGAATCAATAAGCTCTCCGTCAGTTCTTCACCAGCATGACGTCTTTAAGTCAGAGCTAAGCCTGAAGCTTTTTCTAAGCTAATTTTGAACAGAAGATGAAAAATACACACTTTCAAGGAACAGGCTCAGCACATTTTGGAGATTCAGAGCTATGAGGAACAATGGTTACATCCTACTGGATAAAAATCCAACTCATGTCCAGCTTTTTTTTAGGAGTTTCATGATCAAGCTATTTTAAAGCTGGTCTTCCAGGAGAAAACACACTCTATACTGGTAAAGTAGCTTGCTTAAGCTGGTTAACCAGCTCAAGTACTGCCCAGCATAACATCTGTTAGAGTTGCTGGTTGTACTGGTACACCAGTAGTTAGGTAAAGCTTGTCAACTAGTTTTGTCAATAGTAGACTTGTATTTTGGTAAAGCTGGTTGACCACTGTGGTCAAGCTGGTTATACTAGTAGACAGGTAGATTAGTAAAGCTTGTTGACCACTTTGGTCAAGCTTTTACTGGTAAACTGATGGCAAAGTTGGTTGAACAGTTTGGTCAAGCTAGTCATACTGGGGGAGTGGTAGTTTGGAAAAGCTGGTTGACCAGTTTGGTCAAGCTGGTCTTACTGGTAGACAGGTAGATTAGTAAAGCTTGTTGACCAAGTTGGTCAAGCTGGTCATACTGGTAAACTGATGGCTTGGCAAAGCTGGTTGACAAGTTTGGTCAAATGAATGGTACTGTTGGACTAGTGTGGTCAAATAGGTCATACTGGTAGACTGTAAATTTGGACCAGTTTGGTCAGGTTGATCATACTGATGGACCCCAAGCTTGCTCAAAGTTATATAGTGCTGCAGTAACATTCTGATGCCAGTATCTTCAGAAGGAAACAGGTTAGATGAACTAGAATTAAACTGCGTTCACATGGGATCATACGAAGCAGGGACCAGGGACCCTAAATCCCACTGGGATTAAGCCGGGCAGGCTGTTTTTTTACAGCAGGGTGTCCAGTGAGCAACGTAATTAAGCAACGTCTACATTTTAATTGTAGACTATGAGACACAGTCAGTGTTAGAGGCAGATTTGCTGACATTTAGATGTTTTCTGCTTCATATTTCTTCTCCCATTCATGCTGAAAGCATGAGCCAGCCTGCACAGTGGAGAGAAAAACACATAAAGCGAGCTGTTGTTGGTAAAGACCACAAAACCCAGCTGCAAGGAGAACAATAGCCGACCGAGGGAATCATTCTTTATCTCAGCGCTGGCTACAGGGCTCACGAACGTAATCTTTTGAGAGCCATTTGCTAGATCTCAGTATTCCCTATTATGCCACGGTGGCTGATTATAGTGTTTGCGATACCCAGGGGGGGGGGGAAATACATCCCTGAGTGACTGAGTGAGTGACAGATGACACGGGGTCTGCGGAATAACTTTGCATGGCCAGGGATATGGCATAATGGGACACAGTACGTGACTCGCATTAATGCAACACTCTAATCACTTTAGCTGCACATCAAACAGCACCAGTGACCACTGGGTATGTGCAGTACATTTATGTGATGACCTCATTTGTGAAACACAGAAATGGACGGGGCAATCAGTACTGACAGATTTCCAGCTCTATTTGAATAATACACTGCTATAATAGTAACATTTCTATGGCCAGAGATGATACTACACTTATTCTACTGTAATGAGTATAAATACCCTGCATGTCCAAAGGTTTGTGGACACCCCAACACATATGAGTGCATTTAGCTACTTTAAGTTGCACCCACTGCTGACACAGATGTGCAAATGCACACACAGCCTGTAACTGAAGTACTGCCAGTAGAATAGGACTACAACATGAACCTGCTGGCACCATGCGTAATGCGAGGCAGGGGCTACAGGGGTATAAAGACCTGCAGCACTGAGCTGTGGGGTGGCGAAACGGTGTTTTCAGGAACGGTGTTACACTTTCCAGGAGTTTGGGGATGAGGAAGGGTGACTTTCTATTTGACCTCACATGTGCTCTTGTAGGAGTGCAATCAGATACTCACAGCATTGCTCCAAAATCGACAATTACTCCCGCAAAAGAAGGATAAACTCTATTTTAACGAGTGACAGCAGTGACATTACTGACTAATATCTATCTTGATGGATGGACGGACGGACGGACGGATGGATAGATAGATAGAAGGCTGCTGGTGTTGCTTTAACGCCTTTAAGAAACGGAACGAGCGGGTGTCCCAATACTTTTGTCCACCCGGCAGAATTGATGGCCGTGAAATTACAGGTAAGTCTCGTTCTCGCGCATACACTCACTGTGGTCTTGCGCTCTCTAAACGTACTTGAAGTCAACATGATTGAATTTGCATGGACGCGAGGGTGGCATCCCTCGAAAAGCATGAAGAAATCGAGGCCATTGATAAATAAACTGCGTCGGTTGACAGTGGAAGCCCTTGACGGAGCCGGGTGAGGGAGGCTGGCATTAAACATCTATGATGGTGTCGCTCATGTGTGAAAGCATAGTAATGCTATTCATCCTACCTGCTGATCTCCCTCAGCGAAACCCTAGCCCTGCCCCATCCCCCAGCCTCATGCATATTTCATAGACGCCACTAGAAAATCACATCTTTAGAATCACAGATTAATACACCAGGGACAAACTGCCTGGTGTATGTGCGTCTGCATGGGGGCTTGGGGGTGGGGTGGAATGAAACTATGTGGGGGTCCCCGAATGTCCCCAGGATAATGGAAAACATGGAAATGTGGGACGCTGTGGGAACGTTTGTCTGGCCCCATGAGGGGAAAATACAAATTTTATTATTCAATTTGAGATGATTATGTTTGAAAAAAGCGTACACAACTTTACGCTTAAACCAGATGTAGTTAATCAAGACATGTCTGGTGTCTTAATGAGACTGCAAGGCTTATATTGCTAACAAACAAGCAGAAACTAAAACAAATGCACATCCCAGGAAATTTATTAGGAAATGAAGATCCAGGAGCAGAGCTCTGTAATTCCAGACTGTAGTTCATCTGTTTCTCTGCAGACTTTATTCTCCTCCTTTCACCCTGATCTTCAACGATCAGGACCCCACAGGACCATCACAGAGCAGCTGTTATGTGGGTGGTGGGTGATTTTCAGCACTGCACTCACACTGACATTGGTGGTGGTGTTAGTGTCAGACACAGCAGTGCTGCTGGAGTGCTTAAACCCCTCAGTATCACTGCTGGACTGAGAACAGTCCACCACCAACCATCATCCTGTGAGCACCAATGAAGGACTAGAGGATGACCAACACACACTAGGTGGGAGTGTCTGATAGAGTGGACAGTGAGTGGACACAGTGTTTAAACACCCCAGCAGCACTGCTGCATCTGACCCACTCGTACCAGCACAACACACACTAACACACCACCACCATGTCAGTGTGACTGCAGTGCTGAGAAGGACCCACCACCCACATCATAGCTGCTCTGTGGTGGTCCTGTGAGGTACTTTCGGGCCACAGTAGCCGTAACATTGGGCCATAGTTTCAGTTTGTGAGAAGAACCAGAATGGAAAAGGTTGAAGCTACCCAGAATGAGGTGGGGTGTCAAAACAAGATCAAAGACTAGCAGAAAAATATAAAAGACAGACTGAGAAAAGAAGCAGAGCAGATGGAAGAACAACAACATCACCATCATCATCATCATCATCATCATCATCATCATCATCATCATCATCATCATCATCATCATCATCATCATCACCATTTCCATCACCATCATCATCATCATCATCATCATCATCATCACCATTTCCATCACCATCATCATCATCATCATCATCATCATCATCATCACCATCACCATCATCATCATCATCACCATCATCATCATCCCCTGAGTGGCTAGAGACTCGGCAAACTCAACCAGACCTTCAGCAAATGCAACCATCCTGCAACATGGTCAGACAAGATCTCACTCACTCAAAAGGCTCTACATCCACAAGCAGATCAATATAATAGATTACTGCTGTCATATCAAAATCTACACACTACAAAAATGGTTCTTTGATTTATAACAACAGTTGAATACGTTTCTGTCTATATATGACCACTATAGACCATCTTGGAACCATCTGCCAAGGTTTTCCTACCAGCACTTAAACCAGACAAAGAACCAAGTATCCAAATGGTTCTTAAACTTTAGATATTATAAATGAAACAAACTTAACAACCTTTTTGTTTCTGTAAAAGCCTGGAGTCTTTGATCCTGACTGAGCATTGCATAACGAGTGAGCCATGAATGAAAAAGTTAAAAAAAAAAATTTAAACATTATTACAACTAATTATTATCCCCTTGATTCTATTATGGTTATATCTGCATTGGGAGCAGTTTTGAAATATTGAGCCTTAAAGTCTTTATAGTGACATTGACATTCATGGAAATAAACACTTTGTTGAAATACATTCAACTTTAAAACACCTCACATATCAGATAGAACCTTACAGTTCAAAGGGGACGAAATTTCAATCATCATAACATAATTCTTATGACACCTAAACCTACTGTGATTGTCTCCCATTGACTAAAAACACCTGACATCTTCAAATCATCTGCTGATCCCAACAAGCTGTCTGCTTACGGTCGTTGTCTTGCTGCCTGACCTACATTCATTACGCTTAGTATTCAACTCATGGCATCCTGGCCATCCTAGAATTCCGACTTCATTGTTCCATCAATGATGGCAAGCAGTCCTGGTCTGGATGCAGCCAAACAGGCTCAAATCATGATACTACCACCACCGCGTTTAACAGATGAGACAGTGTTCTTATGCTATGATGCCGTGTTTAACTTTCTCATCTAATTTGGTCTCATCCATCACAAAACGTAGTTTGAAAAGCCCTTTTTGCCCTTGATTGAAAACACCTGGCTCTGATTTCACCTTCAAATTATCTGCTGAGCTTAAAGATTCACATCATTTTTTCACACGTATGTAATATTGAAACATTTTCCTCAATAAACAAAATTGATTTTGTTCTGCTTATCTTCTTAAATGCTTTAAGGAGGTGAGAAAATCTGATGTGATCTGATGTGAAGTTTTAGCTCAAATTTATGCAGAAATATAGAAATGACCAAATTGGATCCACGTGTGTCTGTAGATGCAGGCACACACACATACCACCCCCCCCCCCCCCCCCCCACACACCCACACACACACCAGGTGTGGCCTTAATCCTGAACAGGCCTATGGTCCAAGCGGCCGTCTGGAATGGCTGCGCCCGTCTATCTCAGTGCTGCTAATTTAAATTTCCACACATAGGTCCACTTTATTTAATTATTAAACATCAAATCCGGATACACGAGCCGCCCTGTAATTCATATCAGAGGAACGACTCACTAATCCACATCAACCCATGCTCCCTGCACAAATTACACGGCACGGCCGATCAGAACAAAAAAAGTGTCAGCTTTAAGAATGGAGACGATGATTGCTGGCTTCCTCACTTTCACCAAGAGAAAAATCGTATTCTGGCGTGTGTGTGTGTGTGTGTGTGTGTGTGTGTGTGTGTGTGTGTGTGTGTGTGGAAGCATCTTATATAAAGGTTTTGTTGTGTTTCCCATTTTGAGATATTTAATATGATTACTCAACCCACAGACGGGTCACATAAAAACAACATACTAAGGTCTTAGTAGGTTTTCGAGGTAGTTACTCCTAGAAGAGCCTTGATGCTTCTTGGTAGAAATTAAAGTCACAGAAGGATGGACAGCCTTCTGTCAGATGAGTGTTTTGAAGACGGTGCTGGAGAACGCTGTCTATCAGTCCAAAGTCTCCCATAGGTGTTGAGATCTGTTGACTCGAAAGACCTACGCAGAATATGATTTGCATAATTTGTATAGTCATAAGACCATTCAGTGACCTCCTGTTCCCTGTGGATGGGGGCACTGTCACGCTCGTAGAGACCACTCTGATCAGGGTTGTGTTCCATCGTAGGATAAAGAATGGGTGAGGAAAAATTTGAAGTGACCCTTCTTGTTACAGAGACAAGTGCCAACAAAGAGTCATGATCTCCTAAAGCATGAGTAGACTGATAAATCACTGCACCGATCAGTTATTTATCCCAGTGCTACTAAACTGTACTAAAGCATGAGGAGATCTACAACCCACGGTGAACATAAGCTCTAATAAAGCATGATTATACTTATACATTTTCCAAAGCTGTTAGCACACACTGGTAAAGCGTGGACGTGTTATATTTCAGCATGAATTTATTCATTAATTGAGTTTGGCCCTTGTCTGTATTTCCAGATGGTTTACGTTTATCATGTGACCTTATCAGGTGAAACAATCTTACTGCACTGGGGCTCAATTACATTGCCTTTGAGTATCATTTCCTCAAACACAAGCAAAATTATGCAGAAAGATCACCTCATTTGATATAGATGGATGAATCTATAGCAAACTGAGAAATGTGAAATGCTTTCTACTTCCTATTTCAGTCTGTTCCAGAAACAAAGACGTCATTTTGCCCTCTTCTGTATTCACTACGCTCACAGAAAGCAGACTTTACTCAACATCTAATGAATATAACATGCCTGCCGATTTCAAAAACAGCCTCCTTTAACACATATACCTGCACCACGGCCTTGCGCCATAAGAACAAACGTGCCTTGGTGCATTATAGATGTTTATATGCATTATGCTGATAAGCCTCTGATGACATGCCACTTTGATGTATTGTTATGAGATAATAATCCCAATTATCTCCTCCCCCACATACATGAGCAGAGAGACAAGTACACACATGGGCATGGATCTTTTAGCCTAATCTCTTGGTAAATGCTCTCTTCTCCCATTGAGCTCTCATTTAGTTGTTCTCTGTGCCTCTTTGAGTAATTGCCTTAAGTAGAGCGCGTGCTTACTGGCCTACTTGTTTTGCTTAAGCCAAGCAGCCGGTGACTATGAATCATTTTTAGTAGGAATCCTGTGTGTTGCAGTCTGTAAACTCAAATAAAACATTAAAATATCCTTTAAAGGGCCCAAACGGAGGTAGAAGTAGAAACCAGTAATAGTGCAATGATAATGTGCAATATCTTTCAGATAATGCTTTATAATATATATTGCCTATTTTTTCTATATAATTTTATTATTATTCTATTCTATTATTACTATATCTATCTATCTATCTATCTATCTATCTATCTATCTATCTATCTATCTATCTATCTATCTATCTATCTATCTATCTATCACAAATTTCTCACGTTTGTGAAGTCTAGCCATCACCATATTTCCATTATAGAAAAGAAAAACAACATATCAATTGTTATTCAATAAAAATAGGTCATAGAACTGACACATGATTGTATGGATTATTGCAAACAAATTACTGACTAGACATTGCACAGAAACTGTAGATATTGCGCAATAATAATAAGAGATGAAATGTGCATTTTTTTGGACCCGCTTTAAGTACATAGTAACTAAAATAAGAAATGAATATTTTTGTATCCTTGTACCCAGTCCCACCATTTCACCAATTATGTGTATATTTTGCTTCTATACGCCCATATATCATTTTTATACAGTATGTATATATAAGAATATCTCATTTTAGAGTAAGAGAAAGCATGTAGATAGGAACATAATCCATATTTCTCGTACTGTTACCTCTAGAACAGTATCAAAAACATGATAAAGAAAACTCTGATTTGGAAAAAACATCACAAAATATTCAACCAGTTAATTTCCAGCAGGTGAAAACAGCAAATGTAAAAATAAAGAATAAAAAAGCGATCATGAGGGGAAAATATACTTTATGATGCAGTATACTGCTGAACTGGAGCCTGACAAGTGGTCACATGAAACGCCTCATAGTCCAAACATCACCACCAAGTTTATTGTAATGCAAGCCACAGGAACCAACCACCACTTCTGATCTGATGGTCTACTGGACTCTGATTAAGCCATGCTCTCTGACTTCTAACAAAATGTGAAATAGGAAATGGAGGGTCTCTGTGGGATTCTGCAAATCTTTTTACTATGGCAATATCATTAAACGAGTATCATATGTTGTGATTTCTCTTCATAAAACACAAATATCAACAGAGAAAGAGAGGCAACCAAGAGCAATTCTCTAATCTGCAGCCCCACCATGATAGCCCCAGAGATTAGACACAGTAGGACAGGGATTAGGGAAACCCTCCCATCATAAGCAGTCAGGGCATCTTTTCCAAAAGATACAGCTACAGTCTTTGTGAACTCTCAACTTTGAGAGCCTGAATTTGCAAAAATTCTCCACGTGGACTTCAATGTGATGCTGATAAGACACTAAGTATGATCAGACATAATAAGCCCGGCTTGAATGCAGCAAACATACAGATTCTGTTCTCTTACCCCGTCGCATAATAGAGGCTGAATTATGTAATCTAGATACAGATAGCACAATGGGAGATTATATTGGCAGGGAGGAAGTGATATAAAAAGGCATAAGTCAGTCAACTGGAAATGGCGCTGAAACCCAAATGTATAAGCAGCTTCAAAGACAGATTAGCAAAGCAGTCGTCTTTCTGCAAGAGATTCAGTCGAGCAAAAGGAAGAATCCTCGACAATTGTACAGCTTATATATACGCCAGATTTAAGGGGTCATTGGGCGGACGCATATTCCGGGAGACAGCGCAGATTTATCCATGTTTACCGCCACAATCCTCTCTGACCAAGACGCCCAGTGGAGCACTACAGAAGGTCAGGATTCCTCAAATCTCCTGTTCCTACAAGAAAAACTGAGACTAATTGCAAAGCCGTCACAGTAGCTATACGTCTAAAAGCATGACCAGACATCTTTAGTCTGCCAGAGTACACATGTCCAGACAATAACCCCTCTTAAGTCTGACAGTGACTGCTGTCAGTGTGTCTGAGAAGTTGCTCAGATAAACCCGAAACCAATTAGTAACTAATCTGTCTACATCTCAATCTCTCGTTTTTTTTTACCTTTTTACTGCTCTTGGATATCTGAGCTCCCAGTCCCCCTCAGCTCCTAACAAGACTTAAACTGCTCCCTGGCCACAGGTTAGCCACTTTCAAGTAAAATAAGGTCTGGTGTAAGCTAGGTCAGTGTTGCTCTTCAGTTGTGAGGAATCTCCCAGGGGCAGGTCAAAACTTTGTGCACATTTAAAGGATGCTATTCTGTATTTCCAAATTCCCTGGACTTTATCTGGCTTGTTTGTGATGTAGTTAAGCAATAACAATCTAGAATCATTTGGCCAATACTCAGACCATCTTGCCTTGTCAGCCAGGTTTCCTAAAGGAGAGTGTTAGAACCACTGATCTACCTACCTACCTATTTATTTTTGTAACCCAAGTTCCAGGTTGCTTAGGTTTGTTGGTGCAGAAAACACCACCATCCAAAAAAACCTGGGCAACCAGGTTATTAGAACCTAGCCAATCATGAACTGGATCAAGAGGAACCAAGACCAACAAACTGTGCTGGACCTGCAGGATTAAAATTGAGGAACCCTGCCTACTACACATTGACCATGATTGACACTTAATTTTGTTGGACATGCATATGTAACATACTCCATTACTCTTCATCCACATCTCAAAGGTTCTGAAACATTTAGAAAAAACTTCTAAGAATGGTCTCGTGGAGTTACATATTTAAACAAGATCTCTGCATAACCTAGAACTTTACATAAATCCAAGCATGAAGACCTAAAAATTAATATTGGAGCTACAGAGTGTCTTCCATGTGGTTTTAACACACCTCAATCAAGTCATCAAATCATTATCATCACAAAATAATTCCACAAAATGATTCACAGGCCCTCTCAAGTAATTCATTAAGACTAGACAAATTAAAGAAAAGGTGCTTTGTGGCCTTTCAGAGGTGACATGTTTCAACACCATGGTTCAAGACCAGTAGGATAAGCACATGAGAGAGGAATAAAAGTGTGGCAGCCATGGAGACTAGGCTTCAGTCAGGAAGCCCCAGCACTCATCGCCCATGTAATTGAGCTTGAAATCAACCCATATTCAAAGTGAATAGCCAGGCCTTTTCCCCACTTTCTGCTCCTCTTCATCCTCTCTCTTTCCCTCTTTTCACTCTTTCCTAATCTCTCGCTCTCCTGCAGATGAAAGCCACGGGCCGGTCGACTCCTGGGTCATGAATATTTATTGACGCAGCTCTTGTTTACGTGTGAGCCTTTGAAGAAGCGCACTACCGTTCTGTCCGGCCGTTGCCCCACCTTCACCTTCACAGGGGTCTGTTGCCTTCAACCTCCCCTTCTGCTTCTGCTTCTTCTTCTTCTTCTTCATCTTCTTCTTCTTCTTCTGCTGCTGCTGGTTCTTCTTCTTCTTCTTCTTCTTCTTCTTCTTCACCTTCTTCTTCTTCTTCAGCTTCTTCTTCTTCCACGTCTTCATTTCCTTGGTATAAGCTGCTTGCTGAGTATGTCAGCATTCAGTCTGACGTCAGTGGATCTTCATCTAGATTTGAATGGTCACCCTGATAGATGGTGTGTGGGTGCTTTTATTGTCCACTTTTTAGCCAGGTTAGCAGTAACATGCCATTTTCCCATTGTGTAATAAATTATCAATGAGTAATTCAACTGGGAAAACAGCAAAAAGAAAGTGCTGCATGCTTCAGTACATGCTCAACATGCATACAGACTCTGACTGATCAGCAAGAGAGGATGGGACTGATCACCTAGATGTATATTTATAGAGGAAAATGAGGGCCATAAGGGGCTGTTTTATTTCAGAATAAAAGCCCTGAATACATAAATAACAAAAATTATAAAGACTATTTACTAATAACTCTTCAAAATAAAAAGATTTCTGAGATCTAAAGTGTTGGCACATGTACATGTTTGATCAAATATGGTCAAATTCATTTGAATTTTTGTTGATATTTACATTTCAAATGAAGCTATATTTAAAAAGACTAAGATGTCCTAAAAATAATCCACATCTAGTATGGAACTATATCCTATGTTTACATATTGTATATAATTTTTTTGGTGAATAATGTACATCCAACCATAAAAAAACATTACATGGGCCTAGAGTTCTAAGGTCTGACATTTTATGGCTGAGATTAGGGGTTCTATAAAGTTTCTTTTTCAATAATACTACTCAAATGCTGGTGGAATATCAAGAAATGATGAAGTTACACCAGCTGACTTGTTCCAGAGGTGGCCTCCTATGACAGCACCATGCTGGATTTCAGTGAGGTCTTTAGAAATGTCCCATTCTGTCCCTCAAATGTGTAAGGCAGAGCTAGAGGCTTGGAATCCAAAATGAAATACATGAATTTAATATTAAATATATAGCTTCAAAGACTTGTGTCCCAATATGTTTGTCCATATGTGTAGCTCTAAATTGGAGCTTGATGTGCTGCTGAGAAAAGCTGAGAATATACAATCCCCTGAACAGACGTCTCATCAAGGAACATTTGGTTTAAGCACTTGGTGAGTGGAGCTACTAGTGTAGGGTTCAGGACCTAAGATAAGCCACTCAGTTTTTCCCGCTTAAATCAGCTTTAGATGCATAGCTGCACCTAGACCCACTGTGCTGCACTAATCCACACACACACACACACACGGGATTTGAACCAGCAACCTACCAGTCACAAGAGGTTCCCTCACCGGCTATGGCTGCCCCTTTAATAGAGGTTGTCATTTTAGCGAGAAAGTATGGGGTCCCCAATGAAAGAGCTGGAGGTTGAATTCCAGAACAGAAACAGAGCGGAAACGATGGAGCCAAGATTGCAATTCACTGCTAGAGGTCTCTGGGAATTTTTCACAACACAAAGACATGTTTTGATATATCCATGCATTTTCCAGCCTGAGCAACTTAATGCTTTCTTATACACTTTGTCAAACCCACCAACAGCTCATAACTCCACAAACAATCTCCTCCCTAAAAGAACTCCATAAAACAAGCCACTGAAAGAAGACAAACAGGCAGAGTTCTCAGTCCTGTTTCTTCAATCCCCAGAGCAGAATATCTTTATTTAAGGCTTGAGCAGCCATCCGTTTTTCCCAGATTTAGGACAAATAAGAGTGATGGAAGCAAAGTCTTTCTATGGCTGTTGGTTTGCTGGTCGACTGGGAAGTTCACAAATTTCTGAATGCAAAATGTTGTTTTTGTCTTAATTTTGTCTATATTTCCTGTTGGGTATGATAATCTGTATGAAGGTCAAATTAGAGACTTCAATCAGAAAGCATGTCTAATGTATATTTAAGTGTATGTTGGAAGGAAGAGTTACATTTGGGGAGACAGGTTAATGTTGTTGTGAACAATAGCTGGTTGTCCTACTGTAGTTTCATTTTTTGGCCATTGCACACTCTGCAGGTATTTATAGCCTGAAAGTTTTGTATTTTATGAGCTTTACACCACAATAATAAAATATCAATAAAATAAAATAAAAAATAGTTCATTTTAATGTAACGATTACGACAGTTTACCTCAATAATTGTGGTCGATTGATCTTCACATATTGGAGCATTGGCATGAGGAGGTGCGGGAGTGTGAATAAAGATAGTGATTAGGTCGCCCACACCTGCATCAATGCTGGAGCACTGCCCGAAGTGTTGGTTACTTGAATGAGGAGAATCGACTGGTAAATACTAAAGGAGTGTGAGGGAGTGGGACCAGCATGGTGCCTCACAGGCTTTATGCACATGTAGAAATGAAGTAAATGTTGGCCTTCGTTTGATTTGGTTCCTGCCAGTATTGATTTTGAAACTGGGGATCAAACTAGTTAATGAAGGGCTGCACTGCATCATCTCGTTATAAAGTGTCATCAGCATTTACCAAAAACATTGTTGGCCAGACTTGTTTCATGTCTGCTAAGGTGTGGGAGAGAGTCTGGCGGTGTCTGGTCGGACATCAGCTTTAGTGAACCTGTTCATCAAATCTGTCAAACTGTAAAACTATCTATACCCAGATTGACTCTAGTTATATAGTTATTACTGTCAGCCTGCTGAGACCTCACACTGCAGATTCATGCTAGTTAAAATCACTCACAGTTATTACTGTCAGCCTGTAAGAACCTCACACTGCAGATTCATACTGGATTAAAATCACTCCACAGTTATTACTGTCAGCCTGTAAGAACCTCACACTGCAGATTCATACTGGATTAAAATGACTCCCAGTTGTACTGTCAGCCTGTAGAACCTCACACTGCAGATTCATACTGGATTAAAATCACTCCCACAGTTATTACTGTCAGCCTGCTTGGAACCCTCACACCCATGAATTCATACTGGATTAAAATGACTCCACAGTTATTACTGTCAGCCTGTAAGAACCTCACACTGCAGATTCATACTGGATTAAAATGACTCCACAGTTATTACTGTCAGCCTGTAAGAACCTCACACTGCAGATTCATACTAGATTAGAAATGACTCCTGATTGTGCCATCAGCCTGTAAGAACACTCCACTGCAGATTCATACACTGGATTAAAATGACTCACAGTTATTACTGTCAGCCTGTAGAACCTCACACTGCGTTCCATACTGGATTAAAATGACTCACAGTTATTGCTGTCCAGCCTGTAAGAACCTCACATAGTTTCATACTGGATTAAATGACTCCTGATTATTACTGTCAATGACCTGTAGAACCTCCACACACATGAATTCATACTGGATTAAATGACTCCACAGTTATTACTGTCAGCCTGTAAGAACCTCACACTGCAGATTCATACTGGAGGACTTCACAGTTATTAGTGTCAGTTAAATCTACACACTGTTGATTCATGTTGAATCAAGCAGTCATTATTTCAGCTTTTCAAAGGTTCTTCTGACTGAAACTCATCTATTATAAACAGTGTTGTTCTAAGCTTCTACACTAAGACAAGCCAGATCTTCATATCAGTCACTAATAACCTGTTTGAAGGTCCAATACACTAAAATGTTTCTGGCTGTGTAGATAGCCGGTATGTGTGTGTGTGTGTGTGTGTGTGTGTGTGTGTGTGTGTGTGTGTGTGTGTGTGTGTGTGTGTGTGCGTGTGTGTGTGTGTGTGTGTGTGTGTCTGAGAGGTGAAATACGTGTTTAACCTTGGTTTGTTCCTGTGGGCGTGCTTTGCAGTGTGTGTTTGTGCATGTGTGTTTTGAATCCCCCATTGGGGCCAGACCTCTCCGTCCCAAAGAGAGTCTTACACAGAAGGTCTTTGAGGCAGGAGAACTGTTGAATACACACACACACGCTGCATACGCACACACACACACACACACACACACACACACACACACACACACACACACACTGAGCTTCAATCTGGCAGCCATCCCAGGGTGCAGGATGAAAAGAATGTTAAACAACACCTCCATCTGAGGATGGATTTCATGTATATTTCATATCAGAGCATCCAGCCTCATCCTAGGACCATTAATTGGACATTGCTCCAACATTAAAGGAACATCATTGATCATTTTACTTCAAAATAGCAGCTTGGAATCATGTGGATGATCCTCCGGTGAGATAGGAGAATGGCATCTTGCTCATTCCCAGTCTGGGCTGAAACTCCATTACTGCACTATGGAACTGAGTAACACCCTACCGCCTCAGTTCACATGCTTCTTTCACTTCAGATGCAGTTTCTGTATCTCTGAGCTTGGCAACAATTGCCCAAAGCTGTGGGTCTTCATGAAGGAATCATTTCGTGTAAGCATGAAGCCCAGGATCAAACACCACATACCGTCCATACTCTTTCCCAGTTCTGGAAGCATCTGCAAGCCCATACCTCATCACTGTCGCTCCTTGCAATTTGTCTGAGTTCAGGATTCCAGCATTGCGGTGGGTTTGGCCTCAAACTGGCTGCACCTCGAATTTGGAAGAGATGAGAGAGAGAAGGAAGAGAGAGGGAGGATGCGAAGGGAAGGATGTGATGAGGAGATAGAGGAAATTAAAAGTTGTTTATATGAGCAGCACAGGAACCAAAACCTCATTTAAGAGAAACCAGCTGAGGCCCACAGCCCCCCAGTGCCTAACATATCAACTATTTATCTCTCTCTCTCTCTCTCTCTCTCTCTCTCTCTCTCTCTCTCTCTCTCTCTCTCTCTCTCTCTCTCTCTCTCTCTCTCTCTCTCTGCCTAATTTCTCTCTCTCGTTCTCCCTGTTTCTCGTTGACACTCAGAAAAGAACAGAGAAGTAGACCAAGGCAATGTGAACAGTAAGCTCTAGAAACAGAAATAAAAAGTGTAGGTAGAGACATGTGCTAAGCCGCATTAGGTGTGTTACTCAGTATCTCTCAGGTGGGCGTGTGACCACGTCACCAAGGAGACTATGTCATGTCTCCAGACTCAGTTTTTCCCTCCTTCCTGTTCTGTGATTTTTATGGGCTTGATTTGAGAAAATTTCACAGTGCATCTCTGTCCCGACCTCCCCTGCTCTTAAAAGCAAGCTCCCTTTAGTCCCCCGTCCCTCCCCTCCCCCATCCTTCTCTGTCCACCTCACTGTTCATGTCCCTTCCAGCGTCGCTCTCACTGTTCCTGCTTCTCATGCAATGTCTCTCTCTCTCTCTCTGTCTTACTGTCCCTGTCCCTCTCAGTGTCTTTCAATGCGACTCTGTCTCTCTGTTTCTCTCTCATTGTCTCTCTCTTGCTGTCTCTGTGACTCATTCAAACCTCACTTAAACTCAATGGTTTTGTGTCTTATTATTTCCTGTTGTTTCCTTTGCTGCTATTGATGCTTAAAAATATTGCATGTGAGGCTTTTACTGTATTAATCATGCACTCTCTCTCCTCTCTCTCTCTCTCTCTCCCTCCCTCTCTCTCTCTCTCTCTCTCCCTCTCTCTCTCCTCTCTCTCTCTCTCTCTCTCTCTCTGCATATATGATGATGTTTGCGAGCACTCAGCAGGAAGCAAACAAAGTTAAGAGGACGCTTGCGTGTTACAGATCCTTTCGCTGCTGCTGCTGGCTCAGGAATTGTGTGTATTAAAGGGGTGTGTAAGTGTGTGTGCTTTGCCCCATGGCTAGGCCTGTTCTTCCCTTTTCCTTCCTCTGCCTGCTGCCTCGCGTCTCTCCACACTGGAGGCATCGTTCGGTTCTTCAGTCTGTTTCCTGCTCACTTGGGTCCATTAAAATAAATCATTATATTACACGAGTTGCTGCTGTCACACATTTCCATTATCAAACGGAGTTGGGTTTGTGGTGTAGGCAGACCTCAGATTACCTCAGCTCCGAACTCTTTTGATATATAGAACAAAGTTCTGGGTCTGTTATAATGGCCAGGACGTCAGAACCAATGTGCTTTGGACAGATGCATCTTGAGTCTTGTGTGTGTTTGGTTTCATCACCTCCATCTCTCAACATTGTTCAAATGAAGATCAGATGTCCATACACTGACCTGAATAAAACCTGGAGGGAAGGTTTGGCACCGTGAGACGTGAACATGATCCTCAGTTATGCATGAGACATAAGCAAGGACAGGCCTTATTGCTCAACCTGACCAAATAAGGTTGTCCCGGAATAGATAGATTAGATTGATCCCTCACTGAAGAACCCATTGCACCTGTTTCCATTCTGACTCATGCTGTTGTGTTGGTAGCAAAGAATTCCATGGAGAACAATTCCTTTGGGAAGTGTGCTGGTCTTACCAATGTGTTATGTGACACTGAGTGGATATTACCAAAGCAGACTGGCATGAAGGGTCTGGGAGACCTGATGGGTTGTCTGACATGCGTGGATCATTAATCATATCAGTCTACATTGATAAACATTTATTGTTCCTGGTAACCTTTGTCTTCATTCCTAAAATCACCGCAATCCCACACTATTGCTGGACGACTGTATGTTAAAGACAAGCTATCATCATTCTGACTGTACAAGAAAGGGGTTTCCAATAAATTGGCCAGTGAGTGAAAAGCACACTTTTTCCGACAGTCAAAACTTTTCCAAGAAGTCCTTTCCGGTTTCTTAACTTGGACATTCACTCTACGTCCAACCTCGCCGGCCTCGCAGTGTGCGATGCGGTAAAAGATAGCGCGAGTATGTGATTGTATCCCCGCTCACACACGCATACAATCAGCTGAAGTGCACTTTCCCAGCTAATTGCAGTAGTTAGTGCATTAAGCAGGACACACACTGCTGAAGGGTATGAGGAGGGCAATGCTGAGAGAGGAGGGTGGGGGGGTGGGGGGGGATATCGTTAATGTTACAATAAATGAATATTCGCACGAGGGTCCTCTATGACAGGAGAGTGTGGAGGCCGTGAGAGGGATCCTAATGGAATCTGTCAGAGAGAGAGAGTGTGTTTGTGTGTGTGTGTGTGTGTGTGTGTGTGTGAGAGAGAGAGAGAGAGAGAGAGAGCGAGAGAGAGAGAGAAAGTATATATATATAAGTAAGAATTAAAGAGCCTACCTGTAAGTATGAGTGCACATGTCTCTTGAGGACAAAGGGACACCAAAAGTGTAAGGCTGTGTGTGTGTGTGTGTGTGTGTGCACGTGCAAGTAAGGAAGAGTACTTTGCATGAGGTGAAGATGTGAGCTGTGCAGAATTAATACACAAATTAGAATGCATAATTAATACGTGTGAATCCCATAGGGGAAGTGAAGGTAGAAGAACAGACGGCAAGGCAGAGAACCTCACAGAAGTTACATCTAAAACAAGGAATCAATGCAGACTCAGAGAGAACTGTAGAGGTAAAGGTGCAGCTATAGTTTTAGAGGTAGAGAGAGGTATATCGAGTTATACAGCTATAGAGTGTTATAGAGTTAGAGAAAGGTGTAGACACATACTGGTATAAAGTGGCACAGCGACAGAAACAAGGGTGTAGACCTACAGACAGATGTAGATGTGTAGAAGTGGAACGGGATACAGAGATGTACAGAATGAGGTAGAGAGGTAGAGGCAGAGCTAGAGAATGAGGTATAGAGATAAAGGCACAGTTACGGATCTAAAGAAAACAGTATAGAGGTAAAAGAGTTACGTAGGAAGAGAAGGAAGCAAAGAGATGGAGACTGAGATATTGGGGGTAGAGATAGCAGTATAGAAGCTGACTTATGGAGTTATGTAGGTAGAGAAGGACACAAAGAGGTGGAGCTATTCGTGGAGAGTTATAGGGGTAGAAGTAAAGTTATAGAGGCAGAGACAGAGCGAGAGGGATCTGTAGAGGTAGATAAAGACCTGTTACCGTAATGGAATCACACATTGTATCGTCAATAAAGAGGTTGTTTAACACGTTAAATTTCACGTCGCCACGTTGAAGTTACTGTAAACTTCCAAAAAGGCAAAAGGCTTCACGGCTGTTTGTGTACAAGCTTTTACATACGTTCAGCCCCTCACACACACACCCACATGCTTCAATATGAGCATCATAACATCTGATCATGTACACAGATATGCACACACAGCCCACATCTCTAATCTTCCATTAATAACGAGGCCATTCATGCACTATAAAGAGCTCAGAGTGAAGATCAATCACGCAGACAGGCAAAAGATCAGAGATTAGATCTTACCCTCAAAGTCTTTGAGAGCAACCGAAACGCAGTCTGCATCGCAAGTACATGTTCTTAACGGCACTGGAGTCGGCAAACACACATAGATCTCTGCTTAGACGTGTCTCACAGGGTCCACGTCCCAACCTGGACCCTCGGATCCACAGATCCACAGGCCACGTACACAAACAGGGCTGTGTGCTAGATCATCTTGCCGCAGAATGGCCTGGGAATGGCTACAAGGGTAAAGAGGTGGAGAGGCAGATAAAGGTGTATAGGGGAGACTGTAGAGATACAGAGGTGGAAAAGAAGGTGCGGAGGAAGGGATAGAGATATAGAGTTCGAGAAAGATATATTGATAAAAGCATATAGATATAGATAAGGCAGTATGGAGGCAGAGGAGGCAGTAGAGATATAGGTCTTTAGAAGCATTGTAGGTAGGGTAGACATAGAGATTGAGGTTTAGAGGTAGATATAGATGTACAGAAAGAGCTAAAGCGGTACCGCTAGAGCTTGAGATAGACGTATAGGTGTGCAGGTATAGAGATAGGGATAGAGATTGAGATAAGATGTCCAGAGGAAGAGACGGAGGTATGGTGATGGAGAAAAAGGCATAGATATTCAGGTATAGGATTACCGATTCTCTCAATCAATTGTGGTTGCTCTGCCTTAGAGGCAGCGTTGCCTCCAGAGCTGTTTATGAGTAATGATTATGCACATGAGCTACAGACGTGTGGGGGATATAGAGGAAGGGTTAGAGCTAGAGGAGGCGGAGGAGGAGGTGTGAAGAGAGAGGTATAGGTGTAGATGAAGGCATATAGAGGTAGGAATAAGGATAGAGGTAGGGAAAGAGGGAACGAGATGACTGCATGGAAGTAGAGAAAAAGGTAGATATAGAGGTAGACAGTAGAGATAGAGATACAGAAGTAGGGGAGGAGGTGGAGAGGAAGAGATAGAGGCATGGCGGGCGAGACAAGGGGAATAACGTCAGATAGTTCCCGAGGTAGAGAAGGGGGTGTAGAGGAAGAGGAAGAGATATAGTGGTGGAGAGGTACAGAAGTAGGTGTAAATAGGCATGTATTGGAACATGAGACATGGATGTGGGGAAAGTGCTTTGAGATGATATGGATTGAGAGATGGAGGTATAGAGGTAGAGCAGCGTGTTCTGTTCCAAGATGGTTCCACTGTCCAGCGACACCAGCTGGATTGTGTGTCTTGCCTCCCAGTGCTGATGCATTGTGTGTTGGGGGAGATCTAGATGGTGGGTGGGGATTGGCAGTGGCCGAACTGGACGAAAACAGGAAAAATAGATATTTGCAATTGTTTATCCATATGGGATTACAGCATTGTACTTTGTGCTGCGTGTGGGTGGGTGTTCTGACAAATCAACACTGATGAAATCCAACAAATGTCAAAATCTTGGTCAAAATAATGCAGTAGAGACATTCAAAAACTGACACTTTCCATAGCGTCCTCATACTTCATGCACACTTTTCCAACGTGCTGATTTTATCCATTGTTATGTAGTGGGAGCATCGGAATTACCAGTTTGCTCTACTGTATGAACCTCTGCTTTTCGGAGGCCCAGCATCCATTACCACTTAATTACATAAGATAACGAGCTCAATAAATACCAGCACACCAGCTTCAATCTAATTGCACTAATTACGTTCAATTAAGCTGTGCAGGTCGGCAAAGGGACTACGGCACAGAGGCCCACAGTATAGGATAGAATTCCGACTAGATAAGGAAATCACACGCAGATGTAACACATCATAGGAAGAGGAGCAAACCCATATAAACACCAACCACCTGGAAATCCACAGCAACTCCCCGGGAACCACTGTTCATTATCATGGCAAGCACCCAGCAACCACTTGGGATAGAGCAACTTCTTGGCAGCCACCTGGAATGCCAACACCTTAGCAACCACTAAGCATTACTACAGCATCCCCTAACAACCCCCTTAGTAAACCCATAGCAAACCCATAACAACCACAAGAGGTATAGCAACCTCATGGTAATCACCAGGAATACCACAGCAACTCCAGGGCAACTAGTATACATTATCATGGCGACCATTTAGCAACACCCAAGCAACCACATGGGATGACTTAGCAACACTTTATCAACCAATAAGCATTACCACAATCCCCTAACAACCATTAAGCAAACCCAAAAGAACCACACAAGATGTAACAAACTACCTAGGAACCCTATGTCAATAACATGGGATACGATAGCAACTCCCTAGCAACGCTTTTGCAACCACAACAGCCTCACTGCACACATCTAACAGCAACCACTTCTACGGCACGTTCTGCAGGAGGTACAGATGAGTTATTAATTGAAGATGTACAACATGCAGAACATAGTGGAACCTATGATGATTGTGACACACCTGACAGTATACTGTATCGACCATACAGTGTGTTAACTGTGTGTGTTAAAAGCATGTTACTGAGGTCATCCTAGAAATACGCACACGCACACGCACACGCACACACACACACACACACACAATCTCTTGTGGCTCTAAGGCAAAGCAGCACTCTTTTTCACGGCTGCATGCTCTCTGGCTCCATCCCTCATGAAGAGAGTGTGTGTGTGTGTGTGTGTGTGTGTGTGTGTGTGTGTGTGTGTGTGTGTGTGTGTGTGGGTGTGTGTGTGTGGGTGTGTGTTCCCTGTCCGCTCCCTTCACAAAGACAGAAGGTGCCTTCCTGTAGCCGAGGGTGATAAACACTGGCCTAATTAAAAGGCTCTTTGATAGCTCTCTTCTGCCTTTTCATTTCCCCCTCCTCAATTAGACCTGTCATTTACACACCTCTCCTACAGAACATCACCGAGCAAGGCCAACAACAAACAAACAGAGAGAGAGAGAGAGAGAGAGAGAGAGAGAGAGAGAGAGAGAGAGAGAGAGAGAGAGCAGTTATAGAAACTTTCAATGATAATTATACATTGTGTTTGACAAGCGTCATTAAGGATGACTAAAAGGAGATAGAGGAAGTAGGCTGAGAGAGACCCATGAAAACAAGAGACAGAAAGAGAGAGACAGAGAAAGAAAGAGTTGTGTGTGTTGCACTAATGGATGGTGCTAAATCGGGACATAAGCCCCATGGCACTACCTACCCACCACCTGAGAACCCAAACTTCTACGTGGACCCCAAAATCAGGGTAAATGTTTAAGGGTGCCTCCAGAGGACATTGCACTACAATGACCTACTACAAAAAGTCATTGTGGTCCTCAGTCTAATGTGGCTTTCATAATCCTGCTACTACAAGTATCTGCCACAGAATGGGTAGCGTACAGCAAGTCAACTTCTTTGCCAAGTTTTGAGACCTTTGTTAAAATAACCTTTGACCAATTGATGGCTAGAACACTCTCATCTGAAGGCAGAGACTGGCGACACAGCACATGGGGAGTTCCTTGTATCATTGAGTTCCACAGCATCACAGAGCACCCTAGAGAAGGGTTCTACAGAGTCATCAAGAAACCAGTGGTAGCTTCCATGGTGCTTCCAGGTACCCAAGGAAGAAGCCAGCAAGCCAACAATGAGTTCCACAGTGCTGCCAAATACCTCAGAAGAAGCCAGCAAGCCATTAATGGCTTTCATAGTGCTGCCAAATACCCTAGAGGAGGCCAGGAAACCAGCAGTGGGATCAACAGTGCAGCTCAGTACTCCAGAGGAGGCCAGGAAGCCTGACCTGAGTTTCACAGTGATGCCAAGTACCTGGTAGGAGGACAGGAGCACAATAAGCTAGTGGTGGTTTACACAGTGCTGTAGAGTACACCAAATGAAGCCATCGAGGCATCTGTGGGTTCCACAGTACTGCTGATTACCCAAGAGGAGGCCAGCATTCCCCTGTGCTGGTAGACTGGATGAGAACATTGAGGTAGTATTGGGTTACACCCAGTTTGAGGACATTGCAGTAGATCCAGCTACATCAAAAGACACTGCTGCAGAATCTCCTATATCAGTGGATACCACTGCCAGTCCAACTGCCTTGGTAGATGTCGTGACAGGTTCAGCACTGGCCATTGGATGCTTGCCCTTAAAGTGCCACCAAGTACTTTCTATAGTGAGTCTTGTCAAGTTTTGAGATCTTGGCTAAACTTGTCTTTGACCAGTTGATGGAAGGAGAAATTTTCATCTTGGATCTTTCCATTCTCATTAATACATTTTCATGCCAATGGGACACTGGTGACATGGAAGAGCTCCCAGTACCAGCATTGAAGTCTTTGGTGCCTCACTGGAAGTCATGTCAAGTTCAGCACAGGCCAATTGACGCTTGCCCTCAAGGTGCCACCAAGTGCTCTGAATAATGAGGAACCTTTGCCAGAGGGGAAGAATTTTTTTCTGGCAAGGCATTTTATCTTTCTCATTATTCTCATCCTAAAAGATGGGTTCCCAGTGCCAGCAGTGCCTAGGTCCTTCAGTGGAAGTCATGTCAGCACTGGACAATTGATACCAACCCTCGAGGTGCCACCAAGTGCTCTGGACAGTACTGTCCATCTTATAATCTCCATCTTGACAAAAATTGGTAAACCGGCATTGGTAGTCAACCATTGTGATCAGCTTGTGCATGCCACTGTCTTCCGTGTTGGTGTTCCCTGTGCAGTGTCTGAGAGTTATACACTCTGAAAGGCCTAAAGGGCCCACTTGAGGCCTGTAACTTCTGCCCAGTCAGCGGTTTGTGCCAGAAAAATGATTCAGCGGTTTTAATTAAGGTGCTCTGAGTCGAGTCGAGGAGGGGTGGACTAGGTGAACCTGAACTGCTAAAGTAGTTTTTCTTCTCTGCTGTGTGCTGTCTGAACATGCTATTAATTATAGTCCATTAGGGTCAATGTTAAATTGAAAAATTGCTGCAAGCAAAGACAGGCCAAAGATAAAGAGGTGTCAGCCGTCACCCCCCCCACCCACCCCCATCATCCTGACATGCTGTGCGCCTAACGAATTCTTCTCCGAATTATATACCCACAGAATGGATGCAGTTGTGAAACAATCAGGGCTTAATTGCATGCAGAAAAGCTTTGATGATGGAGTCGCATTGTGCGCACAGTCGATTTCACACCACTTCCTTTATCTCCAGGGTTAGCAGGATGGTATGAAGCTCATTGATTAGTTGTGTGTCGATAGCAACAGGAACCGACACTGTTTGGGGGGAGAGGGAGCCTGACAGATAGAGAGATAGTCAGACTGCACACAACAAAA
Organism: Acestrorhynchus altus; assembly: GCA_034509495.1. Taxonomy (NCBI): domain Eukaryota; kingdom Metazoa; phylum Chordata; class Actinopteri; order Characiformes; family Acestrorhynchidae; genus Acestrorhynchus; species Acestrorhynchus altus. Next base: position 2,830,045 of record CM067520.1, read on the forward strand.
ATGACAATTTAAAAAGAAAATATTTGAACCAATTTAGGAAATAAACAATTCTGATTGCTAGAATCAAAAATTAATTATTACTGAGCCATCAATGTCCCCCTGAACAAGCTTTACAGAATACATGCTCGGTGTCTGGGTAGCAGGGTATACTGTGACTTATTAAGGAGCCCCAACTATACACTATATATCCAAATGTTTGTGGACACTCATACTGATGAATGCATGCAGCCACTAAGTTGCACCCATTGCTGACACACATGTGCAAATGCACACACAGCGTATCTAGGCCCTGTAGAGCAGTACTGACAATAGCATAGGACTATCTGAAGCAGAATTCATTTGGAAATGGACTGAGACCCACCTGCTCAGGTGGTCTTAGTTTGCTTGTAGGGTGCACTCCAGAGTTCAAACAGCAGCATTGCAAACTTGAACAAACCACAGCAAAGGAACAATTGAGTTCATTTCCTATCACACACACACACACACACACACACACACACACACACACACACACACACACACACACACACACACACAACCATAAGGATCCAAAAGATGATAAAGTCTGTGTCTGAAAATATGGGACTTGAATTCATGGACCATCTGGCGCGGTGATTATAGGGCCACTGAATCCTTTGCTAGTTGTTTGTTCCCCTCTGTGTCCAGGAACCATGAGCCGGGGACTACTCGTGGCATGGTGTGTGTGTGTTTGATGATGTGTGTGTGTCAGCCTCTAACATAATCTTACCTGGATCATTAGAAATATGGCAGATGTGGCAGTCATTTTGTTTAAGAGGTAAACATATTACGAGAAACTAACAGCATGCATCAGTACACACACACACACACACACCCACACACAAGCACACACAACAAAGTGGCCTAAACAGTAGGAAGGAAAGAGCAATAGTTTTGAATGACCATAAGTGTGTGACTCAAATGCTCGGATGCAATTTAACAACCCTATTTTCAGCCTGTTATTTTACCTTTGAAATAAACATGAGTTTCCTTGTATGTAATACACACAGACAGACAGAATCATCTGACTGTCTGGACATCATAGAGCCAATCAGCAGGTCAGTAGGTCACCTACGGTGATGAGTCCCTATTTTTGTCTTGATGGAAATGACCATTGAATCCATGTGTGGGCGCATCGTGGTCAGCACCAAGATCAATGGTTATTTTGTCTCTAGTCCAGAAGGCCTGGTGTTGTGGTTTGGGGTGCAATTTTAACGATTCCAGATCACCTTTGTTCTTCATTACAGAGACTTTGACAGTCAAACACAAGCCCGAATTTAACACAGCTCTGTGATAACAACATTTCAGATTTTTTCTTAGTAAATGTCTTTCTTTTAGTCTTTTCAGCTAGCCCTCTATACACACACACACACACGCACACACACACACACACACACACACACACACACACACACACACACACACACATAGGCAGAGTTAATATGACCTTTATAGGCTGTCAGCTTATTCTGGGCAACGTCAATCATCTAAATCATTAAGAGGGTGACTTTATCAAGATGCTGTCCACACGGCACAGGCCATGCACACTCCTTCCTTTCTCTCTCTCTCTCTCTCTCTCTCTCTCTCTCTCTCTCTCTCTCTCTCTCTCTCACACACACACACACACACACACGGCTTGTCCTTCGGGCTGTCATTCATTGCCTGGTTCAGCTCCTCGCTGCAGGATTTTCTCAGATGTAGCAGAGTGAGCTGTCTAACACTGAGATTCTAAGATCAGCCTATGTTCAGGTTGCCTGTGACTGCTAAAACACACCCACACACAGACACAGACAGACAGATACACACACACACACACACACACACACACACACACACACACACACACACACACACACACACACATACCCAGACAGGCACAGCAATGGTATTTTAAAAGTACTATGGATCCTCTAACTGCAACTGTAAAAATGTGAAGCTGGTGAAAGACGCACACCAAGAGGATTCACAATTAATTCACAAATAAGTCCTGCAGCAGATTCATACTGGATTAAAATAACTCCTCCACAGACACAAGTGAAAACTGCGGAGTTTCTGTAAGCTTCTTTATAATGCTCCAAAATACCATCACAGATTAATGCAAATTTTAATATTTCCCAGGTATTACTATAAAATGTGACAATTCATACTGGATTAAGAGTCATTCCATAGATATGAATGAAAGCCACAAAATGCACACTACGAATTCATGCGGATCAAACCACACCACAGTTCTTTTAACAGAACATAAAACATATCCCACTATCCAATCAATCCACACATATTTCTGTAAAAACTCTGCAGCTGATTCATGCATTGAAATGACTGAAATTATTACTGTAAGCCCGATTCGAGCTGGATGCTCCATGTCCAGTTTTGTTCGTGTGCACCATTTACAAAACTGCGTCCATTTCATACATGAAATATGTCCTTTGCGGCATAAATACACATAAACCACACTTTTATTTTATTGTAGTTATGATATTTGTATTATGTCTGTAGGTTACACTGATCCTGAGTTATGAAGCCTAGAATACAGCGTGAAACTGCTCACGAGTGGTTGGTGTGCTACAAAGATACTTTCCACCAGTGAGCAGCACACCATGTGGGAGGCTGGGCTTCGATCTTAGGTTTCTAGAGTTAAATTGCATTAAATTTGATCCCAGATAATTTGCTTGAACACACACACTATTCATATGCATACACACACACACACACACACACACACACACACACACACACACACACACACACACACACACACACACACAGTGAAATCTGGGGGAGAATGATGCATGTCACAGTGACCTGGCAACCCTAGGTGAGAGCCAGCTGAATGAGGCAGATAAAGAGGACTCCATATCCCGTAAGTATGTGAATGTGTCTGTGTGTGTGTGTATATGTGTGTGTGTGTAACAACTAATTCAGCTAATAATGTATGTGTGTGTGAGTGACAGAGATGGAGAAGAATGTGTGGTGTATTCAAGCTCTCAACTTCAAAAGTATCTCCCTTGAATCAATTTAACGCTGCCCTTGCGCACACACACACACACACACACACACACACACACACACACACACACACACACCTTTCTGGCCTTTCTCTTACCTCTCCCTTTCTCCTCTCTGCAGCTCTTCAGTCTCTCACTCCTCTCTCTCTCTCACTCTCTGCATGAGGTCTCATTGAGATCATCGTTTAGCGACAGTGGTATCACTTTGAATGCTTTCTCTAACCTTTAAAGCCATCTTACCACTAGCAGTGCTTCAGAACACTACCCCTGTTCTGTTATCTCCCAGATCCCTTCTCATTATCTCATCACATTACACTTCTCTGCAGGTGTGTGTGTGTATGTGTGATGATGATGATGATGATGATGTGTGTGTGTGTGTATTGATGATGATATTGTGTGTGTGTGTGAAAAGTCTTGTTGGGTCACTGTGGTGTTTCGGGCCAGAACTGGACCCTCATGAGCTAATAGGTTAAGTTTTAATTAATTTTCCCTCATGGAGAGAGAGAGAAGAGAGAGAGAGAGAGAGAGAGAGAGAGAGAGAGAGAGAGAGAGAGAGAGAGATATTGCAGATTCATACTGAATCATAATCACTCCACAGGTATTACTGTAAAAATGTACATGCAGCAGATTCATACTGGATTCAAATCATTCTATAAGTATTACTGTAAAGCTACCAAATGATACACTGGAAACTCATACTGGATTAAAGGCACATCACAGTCATTTCTCTCAAACTGTAACATGTGCACCTGTTGCAGATTCATACTGGACAAAGATTACGTGTATTACTGTAAACACGGTCAGACAATGACAACTATATAAGCTGTAGATTCATACTGGAACAGCATTATTCATTACGCATTACTGTAAATACTTAACCAGCTAAAGATTCATACTGGATTAAAGTCACAGCACAACAATTACTGATAGAATGTAAACTATACATATTAGATTCATACTGGACTACAGCCAACACTACACTGACTAAAGAGTCATACTGGTATATTATGAATCTCCACAGTCATTACTGAAAACTATACAAGCTGCAGATTCATACTGGAAACACCACAAATTCATACAGGTTTAAAATAACTGTCAGGTTGTGGAAAGTATGCAAGATGCAGATTCATACTGCATCAAAATCACCCTACAATCATTTCTGCACCAACTATATGTTCATAATGGAGACCATTCCAGAGATGTTACTGCAAACACTTCACAAAATAAAAGTTCATACTGGATTAAGGTCAATCCATCATTATTGCAGAGTTTAGATATGATACATTCTGGATTAGGATCCTTCAAAAGGTGTTATTGACAAAACGCAACTCTTACACGCTGCAGATTCATACTGGATTAAAATCACGTTCCTTGGGGTTTGGAACAGCACAGTCCAGAAAAAAGACTGAATTATAGTCCATCTTTGGACAATCTGACCTTCTGCCTTTTAGGCCTTTTGAAACCAAGGAGACGTCGGCATTCTTGCTCTGATGATTTCAGCCTCAAACACATCAGCCGAGGCTTTCTCCCAACAACACATCACGGGAGAAAGTAAGAACTCTAAACTTATAAAATGCAGAACATTTATTTATAGCCAAGCTTTGTAGATTAATAATTCATTTTCTGGACATGAGGGCTTATCTCGAAACGTTTCTTTTCTGATGGATTTTGGGGGAGGGCGGCAGGGGGGCAAGCGAAAACAAATGAAGATCTGTTTCCCTCCATCGGTTTTTAATTGGATACGTCACGTTCGTTCTCATTCGGCTGATAATTTTCAAATCAAAACAATGCAGTAATGTTTACAAAAAGGGGAGAGATTTTCCAATTGGACACATCTAGTCATTACCAGTTTGCGTCCGGATTTCTGAAAGTCCAGCATACTGGAGGGACAAAACAACGAGACTTAGAACCTAATATCCAGCGCTGAAGCTCCTCATTCAGAGCATATCACCACAGATTCGCTTCCAGATTCATACTGGATTACAATCTCTCCACTATAATGACTGTATTTATACAGGTCTTACTTTTCCACACATCGTGGATTCATACTGGACTACAATCACTCCACAGCTATTCCTGATGGAAAGCAAGAACCATACATTCTGCAAATTCATACTGGATACTTCTAGTATATTTTAGGGGCTTAATACTGTGACTTATAATAAAACCTAATATCCAACAAGGTTCTTTCACTCACTTTCAGATTCAAACTGGATTAAGATCTTTCCAAAATTATTAGTGAACATTGAAAAGTGCCAAAACTCTAGATTGCAGATTCATACTGGTTTAACATCAGGTCACAGTTGTTACTAACAGAACATATATGCTACAAACTGGATACATACTGGATTAAAGTCACATCACAGCCATTACTGTCAGATTGGGAAAAACTTACATGCTGCAGATTCATACTGGATTATTATTACTGATGTAACATAAGAACTGTAGATGCTGCAGAATCAGACTAGATTGAGATCACCACAAAAAAACTAAACACTATCAGATTCATACTGGATATATATATATATATTCAGATTCTATCATCAGATTCATACTGGATCACATCACAGCCATTACTGTCAGACTGTGGAAAAATACACAACGCTGATTCATACTGGATCGAGATCACTCCTCAACTGTAGAATCATACTGGATGAATATCACAGCCATTCATGTCTGATTGGGAAACACTTACGTGCTGCAGATTCATACTGGACTCCAGGATAATTTAAGGACATAAGACTGTGATAATGAAAGCTAATATCCAGCATGTAATGAAGCGCCTCATTTGGAACGTTTCAGCCCTGATCTCCTTCCTCCTCCACATTTGTTCTGTCCTCTGAAGAGTTCACAAATTGCAGCTAACGAGCTCTCACTTTATGAACACGATTAGCTCCACAATACATTTTAATGGAGGCAAAACAACAGGTCCAGTCTGTTGGCACTTGTAGAACATCAGTCTTGATTATGTCTGATCACAGAGGTTATAGAGACTCAGAATTGATTTAACGGGTGAAAAATATCCCGGAGCTGAAATTAAATGACAAATAAACAAATACAGAGAAATTCAGTGAAGGATAACTGTGTGTAAATAGAGCCTCTTTAATTCAGATGTATTTCTCTGTGGTTTTTAATCATGTTTGATTAAATTTGATCAGTTCTTACTCTCCTCTTTACTCCTCCTGATCCAGTCAGCAGGTTATGTGCCGCGTTATCTCCTTTGAAAACAACAGGTTTCCCTTGTAAAGTCCGATCCATTCATTTAACCGGTTATAGAACCACCGAGTCAAGCCTTTTACAATTCATAGTGGATGCTGAATGATTCATAGTGGATACTGAAATATTCAAAGCGAATACTGTAGGATTCATAGGGGATATTGAAGTATTCATAGTGGATACACACTAATTCATAGTAGATCCTAATAACCTAATTAGGACTCTGCAATAATTCATAATGGATACTGGAATCTAGTAGATGTTGAACAATTCATAGTGGATATTAAAATAGTCATAGTGAAGAAGACTGAATAATTGAGAGAGGATCCTGAATAATTCAAGGTGGATACTGAAATATTCATAGTGGATACTGTAGGATTCATAGGGGATATTGAAATATTCATAGTGGATACTCACAAATTCATAGTAGATCCTAATAACTTCATTAGGAATCTGCAATAATTCATAATGGATACTGGAATCTAGTAGATGTTGAACAATTCATAGTGGATATTGAAATAGTCATACTGAAGGAGACTATTCATAGAGGATACTGTAGGATTCATATGGGATACTGAAATATTCATAGTGGATACTGACTAATTCATAGTAGATCCTGATAACATTAGGAATCTGCAATAATTCATAATGGATACTGGAATCTAGTGGATGCTGAATAATTCATAGTGGATAATAGTCATAGTGAAGAAGACTGAATAGTTGAAGGTGGATGCTGAATAATTCATAGTGGATTCCGAATATTATTTCATTATAAACACAAAATACTTCTTAATAGTTCAGATAAGATGTTTGTTTTGTTTACTACAGAACCCTTGTAACTAACGTTCCCCCTTTATTTAAAGCGTGCAGCCACTCTAGACCGAAACGGTTCTAAATAGCAGGGAAACATCTTCTTGTCTTGTAAAATTAACGTGGAGGTTACAAGATGGTTTTCAGACAAAACGTGACCCCCTGGACAAGCCTCAACTGGACACTGACTGTCCGTCAGGCTGCCAAACCGGGGCAGTGCTTTGGGAACTGGCACTGGTTAAATTGGGAGAAAGTAAGTCAATAAATGAAGGTAAAGGAAGGCTCTGAGCGATGCTTTAATCAAAGCTGTGGTCAGGACGGTGCAGTTTGCCTGTTTCACCCCCATATGAAGTATCGATCGCTCTTAAAAGCCGGGGTGAGGGAAAATGACGGGGATTCTCTGAAGGCAGGAGCAGTGCAAATAGCTGCGGAAGTACCGGACTGTGGATGGGTTCATTTCCTAACGCCGGATGTTGGGGATTCTGAGCCCGAGAGTTAGACGGTGGTCTCGCCAAAAGAGCAATTTCATTTCAGACGTCTTATAAATGTCAGGCTCAATAATGTGCATCTTACTGTGATAAACGTTGGGCCTGGACGAGCAGATCCGCTCTGTGACCTTTGTATGTGTGTGTCCTTGAAATGAAGGAAAATGTATTTGATTGCGTTTAAACTGTAATTCAGCTACAATCCAAAATACATTATATGGACAATAGTATTGGGACATCCTGCTTTCTTTTGAAGCCCAGGGGACTTAAAAAGAGTTTCTCCTGCGTTTGTTGGAGTAACTGTCTCTCATGTCCAGAGAAGACTTTCTACTAAATTGTGGAGCATTGCTGTGAGGATCTGATTGCATTCAGCAACATTGCTGAGGTCAGTATGTTGGATGGCCACCACCCACCTCATCCAAAAGGTACTGGATGGAGTACCAGAGAACACAGTTCTGCTGCTCCACAGCTCAATGCAGGGGGGGATGGGGGTGGGGGGGTGGGGAGGGAGGGGTCAATAGGTTCATATTGGAAGTACTCGTCTACAGGGACTAGACAAGCTGTGTGTGCATTTGCGCCACTGTGTCAGCAATGGGTGCAGCTTAATTCAGTAGGAGCTCAATTAGCATTCCAATGAAAGCATAACTTCTATAATAATAATAATAATAATAATAATAATAATAATAATAATAATAATAAAGGAAAACAGTTTTTAATTGGAGGTAAAATAACAGGGAGGTAAATAGCCACGTCATCTATTTATACATTAAACAACAATATCATTGACATGGTACAATGTACCACTTTAAAATATATGTTAATTTTGTTCATGTGTTTCCATTAAGATTCACGAAACACACGAATGGGTGTAGGACTCTCTGTGTACTTCAAATACGCACTGACTGTAATTAAGCACGCTGCAGCTTTCTAACCAAATTCTGTTCCAAATAATGATCATTGCATGCCAGGTTATTTCATTTTCCTTCTCAGTTGTGGCCAATTTCACCTCTGTCTACAGAAGACCACCTGCGTCAACTGTAAAATAATCCTAATCAAATTAATTAAAAACCACGTGCATCACGAGTTCCAGGGCTTGGAAACTACTTGGAAAACAGCGGAAGTCATTGCAATTGCAGATTTTCTGCTTTTAGGTTCAACTCCCAGCAATACCTTGGGGGCCCTGCAAATCCTGGAGAGCTTCTTTCTTTGGTGTGTGTGTGTGTGTGTGTGTGTGTGTGTGTGTGTGTGTGTGTGTGTGTGTGTGTGTGTGTGTGTTACTTGTGAAAACGTCCTATTGACTTTCGTCCCAACATTCAACGTCCGGATGGAGCCAGTCCACCACTCTTTAAGATAAAGCATCTCCTGTAAAGGGCTTCTGTTAGGCCACATGCCCCTGACCATCATCTTGGCCCCTCAGGCGGTGATGGTGGCTCTTCAGAGTCATTGCTCCGTAATTAGTTTTGCTTTAATGGTCACTGGGCTGGTCAGAGGGATTCCTGTAATCTGTGTATCAGCTCACCTTTAACTCAGCTTCTTACTGCTAATCTTACAAGACATCTACAGACACACACACACACACATACACACACACACACACTATGTAGCAAGCTTCAAACAAAGCAATGGAACAAAAACCCTTGTCCCAACCGTGAAGCATGGTGGAGGGAGAATATAAGGACAGCAGTGCATGATCTCACAGACAATGGCTGATGTAACAAGACTGATTAAGATTATTTGTGATTTGAAGGCTTAAAATCCTGAATCAAACCCTGCTGAGGTGATGGCATGACCTCAAGAGGGTTGTGTCAGGAATACTGATGAACTCAAACGCATCTGCAAGAAGAAATGGTCTGGAATTCCTCCTCAACACTCTGGAAGTCTCCATCACAGCTAGAGGAAAAGTGAAAAGTATCTGATGCTACTAGATGTTCTACAGGATATTGAACTGAATTGAGTTCACTTACTTTTTCTAGCCTGCACTTTTGTTGCGGTCGATGTCTCTACTGTCCAGAAAAGGCTTTCAAATAGATTTTGGAGCATTGCGGATTTGATGGCATTCAGCAACATGAGTTTCAGTGAGGCCAAGATCCCACCTCATCCCAACTCCACAACTCATCCCAAAGTATTGGATGGAACACCATAATTCCAGTAAACACAGTTCTACTGCTCCATAACTCAATGCTGGGGGTTTTATACACATAGACTATTGGATCTCACAGGATGTTTCTCTGACATCCCTCTTTGTTTTCATGGCTAATCAGTGAAGATGAGAGGAACATCTCAAATACCTTCCAATCCACACTCTCCCAGTGCTCTCTGGACACACCTGGCTCGTTAAGAATCCCAGATTATCCCTAATTAGTCTCTAATTACAGCCAGGCAGAGCTCCACCCTACACAGGTGCTGACACTGAGCAGCCTCATTAATATTGCCAGTGAAGCCCAGCCAGAGAGAGGAGATCAAACAGGACTTAATTGAAGCCAGCTTAACTTCATGAGATGGGATAATTGCAAAGGGGGTCCTCAATATAAGCGTCCAAAAACGAAGACAAATTTGCAAATATTTAATTGAGGCTTCAGGGTTGGGAGGAACATCAGGTCACCAAAGACAGGGTTGAAAAAACACTTTTGACCCCAGAGGGCAGCAAGCGCACTCCTTTCGTTTTTATAGCTTCCCATAAAAATCATAATAGCTCTGAAATTTGCAGCCCCGCCGGACCGTCTGGTGCTCCTTCACCCTCATCAGCTGCCAATCGTGCCGCCATTTTTGTCTCTTTGTGTCGTGCAAACGATGTGGAGAATGATGCTGATGTTGAGCTGTGTACATTACCCACCACGTCGCCTCAGGGAGACCGGCAGACCTGGTCCCACAAAGCAAACACAAACTGTTTACTGGCTTCCAGTTGATTCATGGTCAAAGGTTAAAGGCTGACAATATGTTTAACCCAGTGATTCAGAAGCTAAACTTTATGGTTTGTTAAATGAATTACTCTGATTGAAATCAGAACCAGACATAAGACTGGCAGTCGCCAGCAGTGCCGTAACAAGTCACCACTGGGACTGTATGGCACCTTTCAATGCCATAGAAATCATTTATGGGGTATTTAAGAGCATTTTCACACCTGAAAGTCCAGAAGAAAATCTGAACTAAGGTTCAGGTTAAGGTTAAGGTCCTTGTTAGGTCAGGTTTTACATTCGAAGTTATTGTTGGATAAATAGTAAACATGTGACTGAGTCTGGAGGTGATGAGCTGCTCTCCAGTATCAACAACACAATATTCACGTTGTCACCACATTTAACCAGGTAGGTGTGGTTATCTGGTTCCAGACTATTGTAGTTGTGGATATTTTAGGCAGAATATGAACAATCAGTTATGGACATTGATGTGTTGAAGCACAAAAAATGCACAAGCTTATTAATCTGAGAACTTCTAGACAACTAGGTCAGAACATCGCCAAAACATCAGGCAGGTTTTGTTGGATGTTCTTTGTTGTACAGAGTTGTCAGTACCTATTAAAGGTTAGGACAGCTGGTGAATCTGTCACAGGGTCATGGACATTCAAGGCTCAATGATACTCCTAACATAGAGGACTTAAGGAAGGTCCTACTCATGTTTTGGTACCAGATACCAGAGGGCACCATCAGAGTTCTGGTGGGGTTACTTGCTCGACAGGTCTTGGTAGCATGAAGGGGACCTACACCATCCTACACTAGATTACTGATGACTTTTCTTGCCTTAAACTGTGTTCTGAAACAAATGAAAGAAGCCTCTATGGATTCCAGCTGTTAGTTCATGTTATTTAGTCTTACTGCTGAAAGCTTACTTGCAAGTGGTCAGAATGTGGTTCAGGTTCAACAGAGGACAGAGCAAGAGACAAGAAAACTGCCCTGTAATGGATCAAAAATAACAGCACAGATAAACAGCAGGTTCTCCCTCTGGGTACAATGTAGTGGGTGAAACAAGGTAAAGGGCGGAAAGAAGCATGACCTGACCTAACCCCCCCCTCCACACACACACACACACACACTGCTACTGATATAATAGCTTCCCGCTCGCTCCATTTCTCCATTCTCCCTTCCCATCCCCTTGACTCTATCCATCTTTTGTCTCGACTGCCCCGGACCTCCTGACCAAGTGAGAATAGGAATGGAAGAGTGAGAGGAGAAACAAAAAGCAGAGAGCAGGTGAGGAATAAATAGATAGAAATGAAAATGAAATGGAAAGAGTGGAGCTGAGGATAAGAGAAATAGCACTAGGAAGCAGTTCGGAGGAGTGCAGAAAGCTCCGTTGTTTAAAAGTCACACAATACAAGCTGTCAAACTCCACCTAAAGACATTTTCTCCAGAGACCTATTTGCAGTGGTGTGATGGATTTATTAAACAAACTGTAGAACACACACACTCAAAGGAACACTCAGTTCTACGGTGCTGTCTTGGAGCTGTCAGCAGACCATGCTGGAAGTCCTGAGTGGTGACCTAGAGGTGACACAGTACGTACGGAACACCTTTGGTGACTTCAAGTGCACTCATTGTTAACAAACTGGCAATGTTTAGAAATGGTTTGTCAGGAGAAGGTGTGTGTGTGAGTGGGACTTTGGGACTTGTAGGTAGCCCATACAATCAGCAATGAGGCATTCAGCGAGTGCGAGAGTGCAAGGCACTCAGAGTGTAACGCTGCCCTGTCTTACCCTAGTGTCTCTGGTTTCTGCCCTGTGTTTTGGCTTTGTTGTTTTCCACCATGGACTCAGTATTGTGTTGGTTCTTGTCTCCACCCTAGACAAGAAGATTGCACCTGTGCCTCCTTTGAACCTCTGCCCTCTTGTTACCTGCTCCAGGTATGCCTAGTCCAGGGGTCATCATCCCTGCTCCTAGAGAGCTACTTTCCTGCAGACATTAGATTCCACCTAATCCAATCCACCTGATCCAACAAATTGCTTTTCCCTTTGACCTACACTTGGCATTATTCAGAGAGTCCTGTTGTACTGGCAGAACTTCTCTAGATGTACACTCACTGCACTGTGCCACCTCTTCTCAATCTATGATCCCATCACACACCCTGCATGTATGTGTAGACCGATGATCCTCAGTTAATGCCCAAATGACTACCCTAGGGTGGTATTTTTAATTTTCATACCTCCTTATTGTTTTCAACAATATCCTTTACGATGAGTCTTGAGATACAATACCATGCCAGACGGTCCTATTTTGTTAAACCCTGTTCCCCCTTGGACACCTCACAGCCCCTCGCTACCCACTCCAACACCTTTCTCCTGTTCCTCCGTCCCTCCATTTCCCGATCAATATCCATCTCCATAGCGACCCCACCTCAATATCATCTCATCCACACCAGACCCACATGTACAGGGATCGATCCCAGAAAGAGATCGCAGAGACGAAATTGAAATTGAACGACACATCCACTGGCGGCTCCTGGGATCAATGGAGAAATATGGCGAGGCGCTGGTGGCCAAATTATTTAATAAAATAATGGATTGTTTAAGAGTGACAGTGATGAAGGTCATTAGGGAGGGCTTTTGCCTATTTTTCCGCTCCTCCCCACCTTTTCTTTTATGAGGGAGAAGTAATCAAGCTCTCGACAGATGCCCCCTATCTACCCCGTCTCCAGGGTGTCGTAAGTGTGGTTCGATAAATACAAGAGGAGGCTGCAGAGCAGGACGCTTCAGCAGGAAATGAGAGGACAGTACAGTTTGAAGGAGCAGAAGTAGCAAAGTTAGAGGACATCACAACTCAATATAGGACAGAGGAGTTCATGGGTACCAGGTGAACTCTAAACAAAATATAACTGGAACGTAGGTGACACATAAGTGTCATTGTTTCCCTCGCCAGACTCATCGCTTTCCTGTCACAAGCCTAACCAGATCTCCACAAAGCTCTGTCTTCACCCAAGTGTGAAACCATTGCTTCCATTGCAGGGTGGTCCAAGAAAATACACTTCTCATAAAAAAGCAGAAATAGTTGCACCCAGACTCTGCATGGAGTTGTAGAGGTTCCTAATGGTGTCCTGTGATGATCCATCCCATGCAGCTTGAACGTTCTCACTCAGTTCTGCAGATGGTGCGGTAGGGGTGGAGTGTTGATAGAGCATCCAATAGCATCCCACACATTTTCAATCAGGGACAGGTCTGGAGACGAGACTGATCATGGCATAGTATCTGTGTCTTCAAGGTGAGCTCCAGTATGTGGACAAGTGTCATCCTGTTGGAACAGAGCACTGGAGTGTGTGTTCAGAAAAGGCAGAACCACTGGTTGCAGATCCTCATTAACATAACATTGGGCTCATAGTAGCTGTAATGAAGACCAAAGGTTATCTGGTGTTGTACGGAATTGCACCCACACCATGACACCAGGCCTTCTTGACGTGCAACCCATGTAAACAAACCATTTATCTTGGTGCTGACCACAATGCCACCACACATGGATTAATTAGTCGTCAGAAGGTAAAAACAGGACTTGTCACTGAAGATGACCCACTTCCATACTAAGTGATTCCATGATAGTCTGGCACGACACCATTCTTCTGGATGCAACAGTTCTTTTTAGTGATGAGTGCACATGTTCAATATGGTACAGGTTTCCTGCAAATGTCTTGGTGTCAGATACCACTGGACATCATCACATGTGGAGTTCAAACCTCAGCAGGTAAGAGCTGTTTTGAGTGGGACCTACACAATGTTTTGAAGGCGGTTTTGATGTTACAGCTGATCAGTGTATAGAGCGCTTTTAAAATCTAAATTTTGGGAACAATGGAACACTTCCAGAAGGTTGCCAGAAAGGTACTCACTGCAACCCAGGGTCAGTGTTGAATGATGTAGCCTCAGTTTAAGGTCGATATGTCGAGGACATGAGTGAAGACAGCATGGACAGCATGTTGGACAGTCTGGGCTTGGCTGTAAACAGCCCAAAGCAGGAGTTTTGCAGCATTTCTGTAGCAGAGAAGATAAATCCAACGTAGCTTCCTCAGGCAGTGCCCCTCCTGACACACCATCTCTCTCGCTCTCTCGCTGTTGGAGGTTAGCAGGTATGGCCATTGGATTACTGTAGGTTATCGGAGGCTGGGCCAGGCCGTGTCACCTGGAAGATAGCACCACTGTCAGCTTTGATTGATTTTTTGGGAGATTTAAATCCATAATCCGGGATTAATTTTCAGACCCATGTCTTCCACCCATCATTCAGCCGGACTGCAAATTCTCCACCAGACCTCCTTCTCTTTTCTGCAGAGCAACTAGATGAGAGTTTCCTGGTAGTGAATCACTATATATTTAAATGAACGGAAGAATAGACGAGATATATGTGTGAGAAATATCAAAGCATGTCTGGAGTTTGTCAGAGAGCATTAGATTGATCTCCCTGAAACAAGTGACGTTCAGTGGTCAGACGAGAAAAGAGAAAATGAGAACATTTAGCTTTTCAAACCTAACAGAACCCATTTCTCAGGGAACACCATCCCAGCAGTGAAGCATAGGGGTGGATGCATCATCCTGTGGGAATGGTTTTCCTCAGCAGAGACTGGGCATCTTGTTGAAAGTCCAGATGTAAATCCAATCAAGAATCTCATCCCATTTAATATATATTTGTAATTTATTGAATACTCTTGCAAGGCGTGTGCATATTACTGACTCCATAGGGTTACATAAATACAGGATTTGTGGGCTGATTTCTGATTTTCTTCACGTGATGATATCAATAAAGCATCTTACACTGTCACCTACTGTGTTTGACACATTGTTACAGAAGTCCTGATCTTTGTCTAGATGTTCACTGGCAGACGTTAGTCTTGCCCAACCTGCGGAGTCCCAACTTAAAAGGTGTCCCAATAATTTTGACCATATAGTGCATGAGGATTTCAGGTCAAATAAAATCATAGCTAGTATTTACTGGCCACCCTGTTCCCAGATTTGTTCTGGGATGCGGAACACAAGTGCTCGTTGCAGATTTGCAGTGCAGGAGAAGCGCAGGAATTTGTAGGAGCTAGGAAAACCCAGGCTGGGAAGAAGGCTGGTAAGGGTCTGATGAAGATGTGTAAGTGACAGATGGGAGGTTAGTGTGCAGTAGGCCCCTCCACTACTCTTAGCTTTGGGGGAAAAGGCAGGTGCCACAAGGCTCCCATTCAGGAATTCCTCCCTGTCATGAATATGGAACGATTCCCCTCATGCTACATTAGGCGGCTCGTTGGGGTAAAGCAGCAGTGCTGCCCCCCTCTCCTGCATCTGAAGCCCGCACAGGGCAGCAGTGGTGGAGCAGCGGGTGTCTAATGCAGCGAGGCGCCCTCGCTCAACAGCCATGCTGCCAGACTCCCTCAAACGACAACAGAACGACAGCTCTAATGCAGCGCATCGGGCCGCAAAACAAACCCGCTGCCTACTGCAGTGTGTGTGTGTGTGTGTGTGTGTGTGTGTGTGTGTGTGTTTGGTGTGCATAAATGTGAGACTGAGTGATTGAATAAGAGAGAGAGAGGACAGAGGGAAACTGCCTTGATGTGACTGCAGTGATGGTGTGCACCTGACGACTCTAAGTTCTGAATGGACAAGGCCATAAATCACCTGGTGGTCAGCAGGAGTGGTCACTCACTCTAAAACCAACACAACCCCACACACACATACAGCACTGCACTGCTGGAACTGCAGTGGTATTTCATTGGATGTGACATCACAACTGTTCTGCAGTAATCAGCACTGTTGTGACATCACAAGCACAAAATGCTGCACAACTGCACAGTCCTGAGGTCAGAACCACGACACTCTGCTGTAGGTGCAGTAGTTTGCATTGTTGTGACATCACAAGCATGATAGAGTCAGTTCCATGACATAACATGGTGAGTTTAAAATCACATTTCAAGCAAATGTGCCCACGAGTGTATGCAAACCATACTTCACAAATTATACAGCCAACCTGTCCATAATAGAGACCAAAAGACAGTGTGTGTGTGTGTGTGTGTGTGTGCGTGCGTGGGGGGGGGTGACATGTGAGAGAGAGAAATTCCAAGTGTATTTATGAAGTGTGTGTGTGTGTGTGTGTGTGTGTGTGTGTGTGTGTGTGTGTGCGTGTGCAAATGCAATCTACTGCAGCTTTCCAAACGAGCTGCATTAGTGACAGCAAACAGACCGCTCCATTAGGCCTTGTCTCTCTCTCTCTCTCTCTCTCTCTCTCTCTCTCTCACACACACACACACACACACACACACACACACGCACACACACACACACACACACACCGTCCCCTGCTCGCCTCATATCAGGCAGCCAATTTACAGTCTCTGCATGTCTCCTTCATGCTAAAACAAACTTTCCGTCCCTTGCTTTCATCAGCAGACTCTCTCTCTCTCTCTCTCTCTCTCTCTCTCTTTCTCTCTCTCTCTTTCTCTCTCTCTCTCTGTCTCTCTCGCTCTCGCTCTCTACACACTTGCACACCCAACATTTTGGCCTTTAATTTGATCCATCTGGCGCTAAACGCCGGAGTTATGAGGTGCCAGTCGGGCACTCTCCTCATATCCAAGAAACAGAAAAGCGTAGATTCCCGTCTTTCAGCGAGAGCAGTACGAGTCTGACGACATGGCTGGAGAGGAACACTCCATGAGCTGTGTCAGTGTACAGTGTTGCTCTGTATAGTGATGCTCTTTCATTATTCACAGTTATGTGCTGCACTCACAGCAGCTCATTGCTCATTGGATCATGCAGATCCAGGGACCTGGGCTTGTGGGTCCAATCCCTGCTCGGATCTCTGTCTTTGAGGGGTTTGGCATTTAAACTGGGGTTTTCTCAGCTGGATTACTTGCTGAGATTTATCCCACAATGAGACCCGTGTAAGTGTGGATATATGATGTGTGTCATGCCTGTAGTTTACTCTGATCCTGAGTTGTGAAACGGAGAAAATGGCACGTAACTGCCCGCAAAGTGTGGATCTTGGTTGGGTTTTGGTCACTATACCCCACAAATACATGCTGGGATATTACATTAGTATGATGTTGAAACCCCTTGTACCCCAGTTGCCCCCCTGCCCCCAGATGCCCCCTGCCAAAAATTCCCACCTCGATCTCAGCCTGAAGGACAGCCAATGAGCAAATCCAGAGCCCATAGTCGATCAGTACCATGGGGCCCAATGTTGGCTGCCAGCTATAGGCCTATGCCACAGGGTTGATATTGTGACCCCAATGGACCAATGTGGGCTGCCCACACGGGGCCAATGAGTTCGCCCACACTAGGCCCTCACTGGTCCACTGTGGGCATGTAGCATTTGACTACTTGAGTCGTGCAGGTACCATGCAGTGGAAAAGCACCATCAGTGGGGAGCTACAGTGTATCACCGAAGTTCTTGTACTGTATCACACTGCAGAGACTGCTGGTAAGCAGTCAGATCTCCAGACTGGAGATCAGCAGCTGATGTTGTAGGTGGTACGGCTGTAGAGACAGGCATCTTATTTAAAGTCTGAGCACATGAACACACTGCCCTCTCTCTGGGTAATAGACAAACCTCCTGCATGTGCCTTATATACAGCGTCCTGCACACTCAACTCCTGGCTTGCTGTGACTGACACACACACAAACACACTCACAGCAGTCTGGCTGGCCCTCACTGGAGGTCAGCTTGGTGTCTCAAGCACAGCAAGTTCAGCGAGTGAATGCCAGTGAACGTGTATTACCTCAATTATTGTGTGCCAACGTAATCTGTGTGTGTCGGATAGACGATGCATCAAAGAAATTATGACACCCTATGAAAAACATTGTCTTTTTAGACATATTTGAACAAATGGACTTCATTTTAACAATGATTGTAATAAAAAAAAAAAATTACAATCAATTACAGCAGCTTCTAGAAAATAGACCATCATTAGAGGGGATTTTGGAGGAACCTGTCTTACTTTAACCTCACTGACTTGGTTCGCGCTTGATTGTTGAAGTGAGTGGTATCCGCAAGGCAATATCCGAAGAGCTCTCCGAGGCCTTCAGAAAGAAGGTTGTAGATGCAGATGAGTCTGGGAAGGGATTTCAAAAGATCAAGAAAGAATTTGTTCACAAGTGAAGAACATTTCATCAAGCAAGTTCAGCCAGACTGCACGAGGAGTAAAGAAGTCTCCAACAGTCCTTAAAGATCATCATGGGACCTACAGGGAGCTCTCATTAGTTGATATCAAGGTGAGGCATCTACAGTCAGAAAGAGACCAAACAAGCTTGAGTTTCATAGGAGGAGCGCAAGGAGGAAACCCTTACTGCCAAAGAAACATCAGGCAAGACTTAAAGGTTGCCATCAATGTGAAGGATGGCCTTGTCCCAAGCACAGCATGTCCTTGTTTCTGCTGCAGCACCTTTTGAGGATGATGCAGACTGTTCGAATGGGTGACACAGTAACCAGATAAACCCTCATTTTCCTTGTCAGGTTCTGTTTAGTGATGATACAGATTTCCTTGTGAATGGTGAGATCAATAAACAGGATCACCAATACAAATCAGACATCCTCACTGGACTGATCCATCTAACACAGTTGCCTCATTTACAGTCGTGATATTGTGTGCCTGTAATTGTGGGGTAATTATGGGATACTGTGGGACCTTTCTTCATTGACGGAACGTTTAAGAACACAGTGCTGTTAGACAAACATGTTTTCTTATCGTTGTCTTTTTTGGAATATTTCTTGGGGACACGGCTTATCAAATTGTCCCCTTCCCCAGCTTGTGTCTGAAATTTGATCACCATCTGACGAGGTGTTTTCATTTACATGGCCATGTCCCTCCTTTTAACTGTTCTCTTAATATTGTTCAAATGAAGATCAAATGGTAATATGTTTGAATACGTTAGAAAAGAAAGGTTTTAATGGGGTGGCTTGTACGCAAAATCGCTACTCCAAATGGTTCTGGAGGCAGCGCTACCTCTGAGGCGGAACAAATGCAGTTCGTTGGAAATAATCAGTTAAAATAAGCAGTAGACAGAGCTTTAGAAATGTGTACCTGCTCCTCTGAGCTATATGCAGATGCATTGCATGAAAGGTGTGCAATTTAACTTGAGATAATGTTTTTTTGAAATGAAATTATTTTTTTATGGGTTGGTTTCTCCAAAACTGCCTGGAAAGCCAGTCAGCTTGCTTCTAAGGCAGCATTTTCTTTGGTTGCTTGCTTGTTAGTAATTTTGTGTAAAGTGCTAATGTGTTGTTGGTCTGGTGGTGAGGGAACCAGCCTTGTGACTGGAAGGTTGCTGGGTCGGATCCCCCGAACTGGCAGGGCATGACTGAAATGCACTTAAGCTAGGTACTTATGCTGCTCCCTGGGTGCCATGGATAGGGCTGCCCACCCCTCCGGGCCTGTGTGCTCACTGCCAACTAGTGTCTGAGAGATCTTTTCTTTAATGCATGCCATCCAATAATCAAGACAGACCACTAGTTGGCGCACAAGACACTGGCAAATGAAACTTTATATTACTCTGTGAAATGCTGCCTTAGAAGCAACCTGTCTTGTTTTTCAGACAGTTGTCTGAGAAACCAGCCCCATATAAAATGAATAACACACCTGTCATGCAGTGCATCCACATATAAAGCTCTGAAGAGCAGATACATGTTTTCAAAGCTCCGCCTTCTGCTGACGGCCTGAACCAATTGTGTTTGTTCTGCCTCCGAGGCAGTGCTGCCTTCAGAATCATTTTAAGTGCTGATTGACGAGTCTTCTTTGTTTGCTCGCTTGTTTACTTCTCGGCCTGCCTTTGTGAGCAGGGTGTTTGTATTTTTTTCAGGTGAGCATCCGTTTGAAGACGCAGCAATGATGGCGACGCAGCTGGAGGAATTTTAACGAACAAGACCCAGAACAATGCCAGCTCCCCTGGCTCTCGCGAGCCTGCGGGAGCTCTAGTTTTGGAAATAAGTGTCTTTTACAGCCTGTTAACTAAGCTTGGCACAAAGCGTGAGCTCAACCCGAGCGGAGCACATCTGGAACACAACTGCAGTTTCACTGAACTGAAAAGCGCTGCATTCTTCTTCTTCTTCTTCAGTGAACATGTCGTGCTATCACTCAAACGATGGTTCAGGCTTGAAGATTTCTAACCCTATTGATTACTGCTGGTCGTGACCGATCACCTGCCACAGGAGGCTGCACGGAGCCAGACAGGAGCCAGGAATACATCGGAATACGGGGGAATAAAAGTGGTGAAATAAGCTAATGTGTTAGATAATCATACAACAGAATTTTATAAAGAGAAACCTGGGGACACAGAGGTATCCAGCATGGTTAGGATGTTGTAGATGCAGGTACATGACCAATAGGGGTCAATAGAATCTGCACAAAACATAGCTCTGTTCCCAAGCCTAAGGAACATACTTTTCCTGCTCTCAGAAATGTAATATCAGATCATGTTCCTCAAAAAATAAATGAGTCTAATATGGAAACGCACAGGTAGGTTAGTAGAAGTAAGCCAATATATTGGTTTATGGTAAGCCGTGTTCTTGCATTTACATGCACATGTTCTCTCTTGGCACCCGCTGCTTCGGTTCATGATGCAATGCAGTGCCAAGAACAGGTTCGATTCCCAGATGGCCTGACCCCTCCCCTCGTGCCCATATATCTGACAATGCCTAGTACATTCCCCAGTAGCTTGAATTCCACCAACACACCCCACTGTGCTTCAAAGACTAGCTGGTGCTACCTTAAGGTGGAGTGATGTAGAGCTAGAAGAAAGGAGGTGGAGAATGAATTAAGAAAATGTGTGGGGAAGAAGAATTACAGTCTCTCAGGCTGTCCGTTTCAGGACGAATGAAGGGTCTTGATGTTTGCTATGTTGATCTAGCCGCTGCTTGATGGTGCTGGCTGAGGGCGGGTGGCGTAATTTAAGACATGATGGCCATGTTGCTGAGAGCAGAGCATAAATCTGCCTCATCACAATTAAGGCAAGGGCATGGTGAAGGACAGGTCTTATTTGAAAGAGGGAGGGGAGTGGAGGAGGGGGCCGAAAGTGAGGTCATTGAATGCTAAACCTACAGCAGGCGTCTCCTCTTAATGAAAAACGATCGTCCGTCTCCCACTTGGCTGCATCGACCACCTGATATGACATGATCCTGCAAGAGAGCTGACCAAATAGTCGCACTGGACGTTCCTGAGTCCCCTCGCCAAGCCACGGGCCTGGTACTTTCTGGCTCGCCTGTTTCAATAAAGCGTGGACATTAATTAAACATGCACTAATATCTACAGAACACTTCTGGATTCTTCACTCACTGAGGGAAATGCACTTTCAGAGACCACCTCTAATAAGAAATAAAAAAGAAACGCACAGCAAATAAAGGCATGTGAATGAGAAACCCAGCCTCCCTGGGGATATTAACATTCCTTATCACATCTAATGTAATTTCTTCACTCTATAACACAGCTGCGATCATTAATTTGGAGATGTGGAGAATGAAATTAAAGCAGGGAAGCCAGCGACAGCAGCTACATGTGCGATTTAATCAGATCGAAGAGCTCTTCTTTTTTCCCAACCTGCAGAAAATGCCCTATTAGTCTAATCATTAGGATCTACACTGGGCGACCAATTATATGCATCTGCTGTGTACGTATCTACTGTACAGTGGTGTCGAATTGGCTGCTACACCCTTCAATATTGCAGTCTACAACAGCATGTGAGTTACAATTGACTGTGAAAAGTATAGCACCATTTCCTGCACCGCTATAGACCTTTGGGATCATTCCTCAGGGCTTCAGTGCTTAGTGTGTCCAACTACACTTATTGTCAACAATGTACCAGTAAGGAGGTGTTGGACTGCAATGAATCCTTCTATGTATGAATGGAATGAAGACATATGTAATTATTACAATATTAGAGGGAAAGGATGAGTATATCGGGGATTAGTAGGATGTTCTAGTACCCTGTTGGGCCTCTAGCCTGAATAAAAGATGAGACACAATTAGGCATGGAGGTGTACAGGTTCCGAACGGCATCGTCACACCAGCAGTTGGGGCAGTGGTTTGCTCCAAAGCAAGGCAGGATAGAAGCATTCGCCCCAAGGGCTCCATGCTTGAACTTGATCATCATCAGATCCCAATCAGAACCTGGATTTGTTTGCTAAAGACTATATGGTTCCAGTCTGTAGAAGTCAAGGTTTCTTGTTCATGACACCATTGCAAACAAAGGCAACAATCAGATGGCAGCAATTCAAATGGCCATCCAGCATCTCTCAGGCCAAAGATGCACCCTCTCTCAAAGTCTGCCAACTGGGTAAAATGTCTTCAAGTGCACTGTAGAGGCATGTCCAGGAGTCAATGATCTCTCCCCAACAGGTACTCTACCCAAAAGTAGCCTCTGAGAGTCTTTTTATAGAGCAGTGGTGGAAACATGTTGTGCCAAGATCCAGTATCTAATCCGACCACACCTGTAATCATTTACATATCCGTCCATATCTGTGAGTATCAGTGAGACAATGAGTGTATGCACTGGACTTGTTTTTCCCACATCCATAACATTTACACATTGACTTTAAGGTCTGGACTCTGGAGTGGTCAGTCCATTGTTTTGAGAGTACCAGCAAATGTTCTTCTTTATCCATTTCCTTTTCTCAGCTTCCTAATCATCTCCACATCCTTTCAGACCCACAGCACTCTTCCCATCTACTCACAGTGGAAGAATGGACCCAAACTTGAAGTAGGAGTGGTGCTTGATGTTCTCCTCTTGCAAAGATGAAAGCTTCAAGTGCTGTTTAGGTGACGGGGAGGGTTGAAGGTCTTGATAAGGGTTCCATTTTCTCTGTGTCTTTGAATCATATTTTGGACACGACTTTTGAAAACTGCGTTTTCACATTTTTTCTATTGACGTTCTTGTATATCGTGCAAGGGGATTATATCTTATCTCCTCAGACGTATGTTCTGGACATCTAATGATGCACTTAATGGTTGTAAATGGCAAAAAGCGGGTTCGTGTGAGGTATTTTAGCGACGTTGTGCAGTGGGGTGAAGAGTAGGTAAGTGAGATCTACATGTTGCAGAACACCATCCTCTGCTTTCTGCTTGTCAAACCATGGGATGACTGGCAGCTGATATCATATTAGTCCAGGGTCATCTGCCCTGGGTGATGATCGACCTAACCCGACCGCAATAGGTGATGATGAATTTGAGCCATGCTGCCAAAAAAGAAGCATGGCTGATGACTGTGTCTGGCAGGTGGGCTCGTTTAGCTCCCCACCCACTGACAGAGGGAGGGCTGGGGGACCATCATTTGACAAAGTCATCCCGTGCGACTGATTACACCTTAATGATAAATGCGTACCTGGCGTCGTCGGCAGGGGTTCCGAGAAAGACAATTAGTGCCATGTCGATCCGTCGAAACATGGCCGACATCCTCTGTCCCCCTCCACCCCCATCTCCATTAGTGCCAAGCTGCCACAGTGAGCACCAGAGCAGATGATGAACAAAGAGAATGAATGTTGAAGTGAAAGAGCGAGAGAGGAATGAGCGGCATTGAGAGGACAATGAAAAGCCCGGCCGTGCTACGTTATCATCATTAGTATGAATAAACACAGAGCGAGGGAGAGGGCACCGTGAACGGATGAGATCAGGAGGAGGGGAGTGGGATGTGGGGCGGAAGAGAGCGGCGCTGTGGCAACCAGGTCAACGTGATGAATGAAAGCGTCTCACGGGGACCGGCAAGGATGTGGAATGTGCTTTTGTCGCATCCACAGTAGACACAATGAAGGCTTTGTGGGATAATTAAGTAGCGTGAGGGTGGATCTATTGCAACTGTCCTACCATCCTGCTGAGAAGGGGATGGGGCTGGAAGGGCTGGGTGGAGATGCAATGAAGAGGTTCATGGTTAGAAAGGTGTAGGAGCACAAAAGGCCTGCAAAGGGCTCTAAATCTCTCGAATGAACAATTCCAACTGTTTTGAACTCTTGAAGTCTCAGTTTTTCACATTCCACAGGGTTCCACAATACTGAGCACATGATGTTGATTAACCTTTAGAACCCTAGGAGGTGTTGGGGGATGTTTCAGCAGTTAGACTTTGTTCTTTTTGCCAAAGAAAGTTTATTTTTTTTGTATTAAAAAGTGTTTATAGGAGACAGTCACACGTGCCAGATATTGTTATTTTCAGATCCTATGGTAAACAATTGTTTTTGTTTATAGCAACTAAAAAGCCTGTTGAAAACTGGTCCTTCATTTCTTGAGCTCCTGACGTGAAAACGCAAAACAATTTCTCAGTTGTTTGTAATGATTAGTTTGACAAGGACAATTATAACACGAAGTTTTCCAAAACACTCGACAGGAGTCCAAATCATTTTTTAATTATTTATATGTGTATAGGTATCATCCCTTCTTAGGACTTTTATTCTGAAATGTGAACCCTCCTTTCCTTTTGGACTTGTCCTTGTCTTGGACTTGATCCCCTGAGAATCGCTTTGGCCTTTAAACTATATAGAAAATTCTCATAAGCCTAAACGGGACTCTCTCTCTCTCTCTCTCTCTCTCTCTCTCTCTCACACACACACACTCTCTCTCTCTCTCCTTTGCTCTCTTTGCAATTAGTCCCCAAGAGAGCAGGATCCTACAGAGTGTCCTATGGTGGTCAAACACATGCCGCTGAATCCACGGGAGAGTGGGGGTGTGTATCGCTGCTATTCTCGGTTCTTTGTCTCAACTTTATAGTTTTTCTAAGAATAGTACACCAGAGAATAAAACGCCAGCTCCAAGACACAGCCTGAAGATCATCTGGAAAAAGAATCCAAAACCACCAGAGACCTTTAGAAGCTTTCGTTTCAAGAAGTCCTCAAACAGCGTCGCGTTCTTTAGTCTGCAGCAAAAAGTCACTGTAGATTTCCTTCACATTTTAAGTGTTTATACTCTTTTAACTTTTAATACTCCAATGCAAATCCAGTGGCAAGGAAGCTCTGAAGATGTGAACCAATGGGCATCACCAAATGCTGAGATTCCTCTCCTGAGATGCTTTGCTGGGCCATTGGTTGCTGCTGGTGGGCAGATGCTTCTACCTTTAGTTTTGTCTTCAGTATGTGGGCTGGGTGGGGGTCCGTTGACTAACTCTGTGTCTAGAAAAGGGGATTCGAGAGCTTGGGAGACCTTCACAAGGAGTGGACTGAGGCTGTTGTCCTGAAGACACACCAACACACATATACAGCATAGGTATGTGTATGTGCTGCCTGGTGTAAAGTGTTTCTGTGTATTTCTGTGTGTTGGTACCAAGATTCTGAAAGGCTTTCTGTGTCGTGTGATGAGATTTTGAGACTGTCGTAAAGTGGGTGCGTGTGTGTATGCGAGTGTGTGTGTGTGTGTGTGCATTCAAGGTGGTCTGCCCACAGCGAATGAGTTCTTTTATGGTCTCGTGGTGTTTGGGGGGATGGTACATTGAGTGTGTGTGTGTGTGTGTGTGTGTGTGTGTGTGTGTGTGTGTGTGTGTGTGTGTGTGTGTGTGTGTGAACTCCATTAATGCCACACACATGCTCTGGGATACAACAATGTCTTCTCCTGCAGTGTCTATCAAAAAGTCCACGGGTTCCATCAGCACCTCAATCAAGTGGAAGAAAAACCGTCACACATTTATCCACACACACACACACACACACACACACACACACACACACACACACACTCAGATACACCAGACACATACATGCGTACATGCATGGTAATACACCCTACGTATAGACTCTCACTCATGCATGCATCAATCCATATGTACTCACACACACACATACACACACACACACACGTAGTGGTGTTTTGCCAGACTGCTATGGAGTTACATCTTCTGTGAGGTGTCCCTCTTTGTTTTGTTGTCACGCAGCACAGAAGGTCTGGTGTCATGGTTTGGGGTGCAATTTCATACGATGCCAGTTTCATTACAGACACTTTGAGCCCAACGTTACATTAATGAGGTCTTCAAACCCGTGGTTCTACCTTTTCTGAACACACACTCCGGTGCTCTACTGGAACAGGACGACGCGCGTCTGCACACGAGTCAAGATCTCGTCTTGAAGACACAGATACTACGCCATGGTGGGTCTCATCTCCAGACCAATCCCTGATTGAAAATGTGTGGGATGCCATTGGACGCTACAAGATGAAGCCACGGCAGAGCAGTTCTATAGATGCTTCAGCATATCACACAGTTAAACAGTGCACATGTACCTGGTTGACGTCTGGACCAGGCCACCATCAGAAGTTCCTAGAATGGCCTTCAGAAAGAAGGTTCGGTGTAATAAGGTCTCAGAGCAATAAGAGATCAGCTCCGATCCTGATGTTCTGTGGTTAGGAGGTAATCAGCATTGTTCACTTAATCAGTGAGATGTCACAGTGGTTGGGAGAAGAGTCGTTCATGCATGCATCCACACATGTGCATGTCTATGACTGTTAAGACTTTTATGTCCCTCTGGAACAGTCGGGAAGCACATCACCTTGGAAGTTTATTAGCAGTAAAAGCAGCAGGCTCGTTAGAATGGCACATGCCTGAGGAATATGGGCATGCACATCTGCACAGGAGATTGTTTGTCATGTATGCCACATTTTTATTATTCCCACGACAGGAATGCCTCTCTGACATTTGAATGATGACTCTTTATTGCAGCTCTCTGCCTCACATCACAAAATCCTGATGGCTTCAACAGCAGACGCTCCATAATGACTGTGATGGATAATGAGTGAGATCTTCCAAAGCCTGACTCCAGGAAAACATCAATACATGCCTTGGAATTCTAGTAGTTTGATATTCAGGAGTGGCCAGTGAGTGGAAGCGCAAGGTGGGTGTTTCCAGTAAAGTGGCCAGTGAGCGGAATAGTAGAGATTACTTTGAATCGGTAATTCTAATTTCAAATGATTCACTTAAATGATTCAGTTTGTGACTCACCCAGACTCAGTTCTGTAGTTGAATCAATAGAATCATTTTAAGGGTCACAAAATGTTCTTTGTCCTAACGTCAGATGACCGGTAATGATTACCGACCATCCATCACATAGATTGGACAGACACACTTACTCAAGAGACCAGACTGCATTAGTACGTCAGAGGGAGCCTATGTTGAACTCCCCAAAACACACACACACAAAAACACACACACACACACACACACACACACACACACACACACACACACACACACACACACACACACACACACACACACACACACGCACACTGAGAGGTCAAAACCAGAAATATTGACCCATCGCACACTAACGCCATTGGGCAGTGACAAATGTGTATTGATAAGATGTCAGATGTGATGCTGTAACCTCAGTGTTGTGACCCTTCAGTTTGATTCAGTTTGATTCAGTCTGATTCAGTTTGATTCAGTTTAATTCAGTTTGATTCAGTTTGATTCAGTTTGATTCAGTTTGATTCAAAGCAGTTGAGATTCAGATTAATTCAGTTCAATTAAACCCAGTTTAATTGATTTTTGTTCAGTTAAATTAATCAACTCATCTTCTCATCCACTTCTTCCTGGTCAGAGTCATCTTGGCTAAAGCCAATAGAGATAGATAGATAGATAGATAGATAGATAGATAGATAGATAGATAGATAGATAGATAGATAGATAGATAGATAGATAGATAGATAGATTGTTCTCTCTCTCTCTCTCTCACACACACACATACACACACAGTGCACCAGTTAAGGTCAGTTCCTCCAGTTTTCTCAACTCATTTGTTTACTCTCTCTCTCTCTCTCTCTCACACACACACACACACACACACACACACACACACACACACACACACACACAGTGCACCAGTTAAGGTCAGTTCCTCAGTTTTACTCAACTCACTTTGTTCTCTCTCTCTCTCTCTCTCTCTCTGTCTCTCTCTGTCTCTCTCTCTCTCTCTCTCTCTCTCTCTCTCTCTATCTCTCTCTCTCTCTCTCTCTCTCTCTCTCTCTCTCTCTCTCTCTCTCTCTCTCTCTGTCTCTCTCTCTCTTACACACACACACACAGTCCCAGACTTCCTGACAGCTGAGTAGAAGCTCTGGTATTTATGAACTGCACAGGATCATTTGTTAAGAGCGGAATGGCTTATTAGTGCTCGCCATCAGCAGATTATTTTCCGTGCTGCGTTCCGCTGTTTGATTTACACATTGCTGTCGAATCATCATGTGGCTTTTACTCTGTTGATGATCATGCATTCCTCATCAACAGTTGACATTTGCAGCCTTAAATCTGGGAGAAAGGCGCTGACCTGTAAATCAGCCACGTCTGCAACCTTAATGATCCCCCAAAGTTCACGAAGAAACCTCCTCAGATGTAAAGCACCAGTGCTCATGGATTTCAACCATTAAGCGTTATCATGGTTTAAGTCCATAAGGATTTTAAACTACTTCTTCTCCTAAATCATTCTTGCTTTTAAGCAGTCTAAATATCACTACTGTGAGTGTGAAGTGTTAATGTACTGCGTCCAGGCAGGGCTGCCAATGGTGTGAGACTTTCAGGAGTTGGACCCATTATGGGACCATAAACTTCCTTTCAAGCACCAAATAAACGTCTCAACTTCAAAGAGCTCTATAATAATTTCATAGCAGTAATGATGTAGAATGATTCAGTTAATTGAGCTCAGCAACTAATACAACCAATGCAAGTCACCGTGCTGGTTTCCAGGCTTGGCCCCCGATGATTCCCATTTACAACGTCATTTGTAGATTGTTGTTTCATTCTGCAGCTCTTAAAGCAGAAACTGCAGTTCACAGGTCAGCATCCAGTATTTCAAAAGTCCTAAACAACAGCAGAGAACTCAACACTGTTACGTAACCGTCTTGACCTGATATATTTACACGCCCCAAATGTAAATAAGCCCCGCCCACTGTAGAAAAACCTAGTCAAAGCTTGGGAAACCATCACATCACAGCAGATTGTTGATACTGGAGAGCAGCTCGTCACTTCCAGACTGCTAGTTATGGGAATTCAGGTTACTATGGGAACCAGGCCTGGTGATTGTTCCATGTTTCTCTGTTTACACTGTAATGATGCTGCTGCTGGAATCCTAATTTTCTCCAAGGGTATAACGTTTCTCCAGAAGAGGAGCTCCAGCTCACCTCACAATGAAGCAAAGGTATAAAGCATCAGCTCGTTGTTGTGGGCCACAGTGTGTTCAGCTTGCATATTGCGCTGAGAGGACACAAGGAGAGGACAGAAATACTGTCTGGACTAATTACAGTGTTCCATAATAAGGCTATGCCCTATTATGCGGGTTGTGTGAGGCATCGCCAGTGCTGTAAAGCAGCCAATCAGAGCACAGCTTTTATTTTTTCAGCGTGTTTTTATTCTGAGCAATATAACAGGGCAGTAAACAGGGGGGACAGTGTAAATGACATCATTACCTTGGTCAATATCAATTTAAAGGAAACTCCAAAATTCTCCATTTTTAACTAACTTAACTAATGAGTGTTGATCTTTTTTACGATTCTTTCAGAAGAAGTCATAATAAGCCACCTGTTCTCCAAACACCAGCAGTGGAGAACTTGGCCTGGGGCTCATCCAATTCTGGAGTGTTGGCAGGTAAACTGGGCGCAAAGCCATGATGGGAACAATAAACACACAATAGAGTCGCCCCAGCTGTTTAAAGAGCATAATCTTCAGCCGTGGTAAACAAAGAGACCCCATTTGACTCGCTGTAACTGACTTTATTACAGCAAAGGCCGGTCAGAACAGGACCACCGTACACACCGGAGTTACCCCAAATGCCATTAACCTAAAAAATTCACATCTCAGAGTGTTTGCCTGAGTTTTTTTCAGATGCAGGAGGGTAAAATATTCTGAGGAAGGCATTAGTTTAAGCTGGGTTGCATTAATATTTGACACGACTTCATACGTGGGCAGATCGGGAGGGCCGTGCGGACGTGCTATGCGTGACTCCGGGTGGCGTGATCCACTGTGGCTGACTGAGGCTGCACGGAAGCCCTACTGAGGAACCACTCTGTGGGTTCCCCACAGGTTTGAGGATTCTAATACACCTAGGAGAACTTGCTCTGCAGAAATCTAATGACATGAATGATAGTCAGGGTTAAAAATAGGATTTTAAAAGTGATGGAAGTTTTAAAATTGAAAAGTATGTAGAGGACATATTTATAGTCACGCATACCAGATATTATTATTTTCAGGGGATTCTATACTACTGAGATATGTCTTCATTTCAGATGCAAAAATGAACAGAATTTAAGTATTTGCTAGAATGTTACCATGTGTTGATCAAAAAATGTACTTGTGCTTACACTCTTTTCTTTTTTTTTTGGTTATAAAGGTTAAAAAAACGTTACACCTCATGAATCCTGTTGGAAATGTATCGTCCAGAGTGTGTTTGATCTAAGAATGCAATAATTTATTACTTGATGATTATTTGAATTTATTAGAATGATATAAAAATACATTCTTTATAGTACTGTACATGACTGTGGTCTAAATAAAATTAAAAATCTGAACATCCTTCATCATTTTTGTTATGTATGTATCAGTATTATTGCTTCGCAGGACTTTTATTCTGAAATTTGAACACTGTGTGAGCAACAACAAAAAAACAGCCCGGAGCAAACAGCCCCTTCCTTCCTTTCTTCCTCTGTAAGCTAATATCTGGGTCAGTGATGATTGTAGCCCTGCCCCCTCTCTCTGATCAGTCAGAGTCTGTATGCAGGTTGATCATCAGCCCCGCCCCCTCTCTCTGATCAGTCAGAGTCTGTATGCAGGTTGAGCATGTACACATGGACAGAGCAGTAAACATGCACTGACCCAAATCATAATACTACCACCACCGTGTTTCACAGAGGGGTTAGGAACCAAGCCAGGTTCCAGGAAGTGGAGTAGAGTGGTGTGGTGTAGGTACGCTGCAATGGAAAAGCGTATACAGGCCT
>CM067520.1:2863895-2961395 GCA_034509495.1 Acestrorhynchus altus
TCCGTCATTCCTCTCCCTTCATCATTTCTAATGACACTATAGTTTGACATCTTACTATATGACTGTCTGTATCTGTCTCTCTGTCTGTCTGTCTGCCTATCCACCTGACTGTCTGCCTGTTTATCAATCTGTCTGTCTTTCTATCTATCTGCCTGCTTGTCTATCTGTCTGTTCAGCTATCTGTCTGTCTTTCTGTCTATCTCTTAATCTGTCTAAATGTCTGTTTACGTCTATCTATCTATCTATCTATCTATCTATCTATCTATCTATCTATCTATCTATCTATCTATCTATCTATCTATCTATCTATCAATCTATCTATATGCCTGTCTGTCTGTCTGCCTGCCTGTCTGTCTGTCCACTTGCATGGACGCCCATCTGTCCATCCGTTCATCCATCCATCCATCCGTTCATCCATCCATCTGGGTGACATTTTCATCAAGGTGTTTTATCTTGTTTTATCGAGTTTTGACATTTATGGCCTGAAGTGTTGGCTTCGTTCTAATCGTCATATATTCAGTGTTGACTCTGGCACATCCGACCGTACACACACTCGATATTCATCTACAGTAATCAGTCTGAAATCTCCAACAGCTGAGTGCTGAAGTTCTCCTCTGATGCCCTTCAGACGTTTTACTTCTCTGAGCGTCCAAAACAGAAAACATTGAGACTTGACAGCAACGACCGTCCTAATGTCTCACCTTCATTAGAATTAGACCACGTTATGGGATCTGAGTGTCATGTTTGCTTACCTTTCACCCGTTCGTTTACAAATCGTGACTTACCTCGTCTTTGTCTTCGCTCAGGCCTCTTAATCTTCCCGGAGTTTCTTTAAGTCCATCTTTACTTCCATAAATCAGCTTCTAAATGGTACCTGGGGGTTGGTCAAAGACTGTCTCAGAGATTCATATATTCCTTCAGTCACTTCATAACTATCTTTCATAAAGCCTTCAGGGATATCACTTCCCTTTCTACTCTCTGTTTTTTTTCCAACACGCCGCTTCAGAGGATTCTTTTAAATAGCCGTCTATTTTACCTACAAAGAGAAGGATCACTGGTGTTAAACGGATTCCTACAGCGTTTAAAACCCCAATCAGGGACAGCTGTAGAACAGTGCATCCACAATTACCTGACTTTTTCACACTCTCCCAGTCTTAGAAAACTGTGTTTTGGAACTTTTTTTAGGCTTCACTTTCTTAAAATGGGTTTTTAAAGAGTTCTTCAGGAATGACAGCGGTGCCATTTAGACCCATGACAATTCAATGAACCATATGTCTGCTTAAACGGTCCTTTGCCCGGTTAAGGTCTTCTTCAGATTGGTGGAAAAGCTTTTGCCAATGGTTCCACCATCACAAAAAGTAAAAGAACTATTTTCAACACTAAACAAAGCTCCCATTTGCTTACAGGGTGCCTTGATTACATTTTGGAGCCTATATTACCACCCTGAAAGAACCTCAGTGCAATAATATCACTCAGGCTTTAGGACCTACCTTGAAATTCACTATCAGACACAGCTTATAAATAGAGTTTCAGCCACTGAGTTTCCCGGGGAGCTGGCTGAGGTGTCTCATCCCACCGCGAAACATGGTGGTGTGTGTATCATGGTTTGGGCCTGTTTCACTGCACTGGGCCAGGATTGTTCAGTGATAGGACAATAAATTCTAAATGACACCAGCAAATTCTAAAGGATGTGAGCTGCATCTTAAGAGAATGTGGGTCTTGCACCAAGACAATGACCTAAGCCCCGATCTTAATTCAACTGAAGCAAGTTCATGGGAGGAAACCTAACAACATAACAGAGTTGAAGCTGTTATGGAATAGGCTACAATAAGTGCCAGCGGCCTTGCAACGACGACCGTCGATTGAACAGACTTTCCTATAAAGACTTCTTTCCGGATTGGTACACATGCTACACAGATGCCACCTTTGCCTGAACCGTGTGGAATATTTCCTGTGGTCAGAAAGCTTCCACTTAATGTCTGGACCAGATTCTCTGGATATATGTTAATATGTGAAAACGGCATCAGTTACACAGAACGTGTTCAGAATTGAATTAATCCAACATCAAAGCAGTTCCTGTTTTTGCGTGTGCCGTCAGATTCCAGTTACCAATGGCAACGGGCTAAACTCAACTAATATAAGTTGAGTAATGTATAAAAAAATCTTTGAAATCAAACAAATTGCGGGTCGAATTTGTGCCTTTGGTAGATACAGGTGGTCAGAGCACATATCAGTGGGATCTCCGCTTGGTCCAGAAGCTGCAGTGCTTCCATAAGCACAGTTTAAGTTCTTCCATCCTCAGAGCTCTGATGGTTTCGCTGCATGAGCGGCTGCGAAGAAGTGAGAAGCTTCTCCTTTGATCTCTCCTCCTCGTCACTAATTGCTGTAAGCCTGAACAAGTGCTTCCTTCACTCTCTCGCTTTTTCCTCCTCTTCGTGTAATTTGCACAGTCAACTGCTATCTCTCTCTGTCTCGTCTTCTTCTCCACCCACACTCTTCCTCGCAGCACTGTTCTGCTCTGCTTTGGAGAGAAGCCTGTGATTAGTGAGACACTGCACCACTGCTGGGGTGGGGGGGGGCGCGTTGAGGGGTCAGATAAGGACAGAGGTTTTATATGTTTTTTAAAACAGAAACTGAGAGAGAGAGAGAGAGAGAGAGAGAGAGAGAGAGAGAGAGAGAGAGAGAGAGAGGACAGTTGTTTAAGACCACAGAGAATTGAACAACTCTGTTCACTCCTCCAAATAAAAGGTGTAGTTGGCTCTATACTGAGTGTGACAATGTGATCTAACACACACACACACACACACACACACACACACACACACACACACACACACACACACACACACACACACACACACAGTTTAACAGCTTGTTGTGGAAGATTTACAGCACTGGTAGCAACATAAAACTGATCTCAGGCGTCTGACAGCACCACCAGACACCTCAAACATAACCTATAGCTGTACTAAGCAGCTCACACAGCCAATCAGAGCACAGCGGCAGCAGGGACAGGGCCATGTCCTGCAACCAGGACACCAAACAGAGACACAGAGACCAGGAAAAAGTTTTACATTCTTAGTCAGTTTGTAAATGTTTCAAACCATCTAGCTGATGAGGCTATGCTGAAGGACGTATGTTGGACAGATATGTTCTGTCCACTATGGCAGCAAAAGTCCCATAGCATGATGCTTCCACCACCATGCTTAACAGTTGGTACTTGTGTTCTGGGTGCTGAACGCTCCAAACATCTTCGTCTCGTTTGACCATAAAACCTTCCTAAAGGGTTTTTCTTCGTCCATGCTGTTCAGCTACAAACTGCGTGGCAAGCTCTCAGGCCTTGACCCTGTCCAGTTCACCTTCCAGTGCAGGTCTGGCCTTGGTGGTTCTTGAGGTGGTTCTCATTTTGGGACTCCAGATGACTGGCTACATGGGACATGGTTGAATGAGTCACAGTATCAATGGTTTCAGACTGATGGTGGGGTTTGTGTGTGAAACCATGGACCTCAATTGTCAACAAGGATCCGTGCAGGCTGGTGGTGGGTCCACACTGTGGTTTGTTTTCTCATGGCATGGGTTAGGTCCAATGATCTGCCTAAATGTCATTGTCACTATGTTTCACTGCTTGGTGACCATTTGCAAGCCTTCTTGGCCTTCATGTCCCACCACAATGATGGGACATTCTATCAGGATAATACATCATGCAAAGCTGTGCAGAATTGGTTCTATGAGCTATTCCTGGTGCACACAGACACCGTGGATCGATGGACATGGACTATGGTAATCATATGGTAATCATATGGTAATTGTAAAGAAACTTGCATATGCTCCAGATTTGCCAACTACTGGTATTCATTAAAATCCACATTTTCTATTAATAAATCTGGTGTTTACACAGCCTTCGGGAATCTGACGGAATTTTTCTGGGAAGGTCAAGTTTACTCATAATTTACTTGTACTTTACTCATGTTTTTACGAAGGTTTTATGAACGAAGCCCAATGCCACGGAAAAATGAAGAAGCCTGACTGTCCCCTGGAAGACCTCCGAAATGTGCATTCTATGTGGAATTGTGCTATACACTCTCTCTCTCTCTCTCTCTCTCTCTCTCTCTCTCTCACTGCTCTCCCTGCAGCCTTTCTTCTCAGCATCTTGGCGGAAGCTGCTTTAAAGCTCGCTCGCTCGCCTGCTCTGTTTAGGGAAAGGCCCGAGGGCTCCGTGAGATTTTTTTAGCTGTTTGATTTTTATTATCTATTAATTTCAGAACACTGACTTCTTTCTGAACCCACAGAGTTCCAGCGACCCTGCACTGTGCCAACATCAGCTCTGAGCGTGAGATTTTCTGTCATAATGGAAACAGATCATCAATGAACGAAGATTATTCATCCAAAACACTGTTGTCTTAAATCCAAAAACTTTGTTCCATCCAGCCCCCGAGCTGGTGATACCACCACCACCACCAATCTTAACAGCTGGTACATTGGTTTTCGTGTTGAAGGAGTGGCATAGAACACGTTAGAATAGCAGAGCTGATCGTCCAACATCAGTACCTGACCTCACTAATGCACTCGTGTGGCTGGATGCAATCAAATCCTCCTCACAGCAATGTTCCAAAATCTACAGAGGAGGCTTATAATGCAGTGAAGCAAGACAGACCAGATGAAACACTGATGGATGAATGCATAGCGGTGCCTCCCTTGATGACCTTAAGGAGCATTGCTGTGAGGGTTTGATTGCACTTAGTGACAAGAACTTTAGTGAGGTCGTCTCAGCTCATCTCACTTCTTATCGATAGGGACCAGACAAGACGAGTGTGCATTTGCACATCTGTGTCAGCAACAGGTGCAACTTCAAGGAGCCGAATGCATTCATTAGAAGGGGTGTCCACAAACATTTGGACACACAGTTTATAGTCCTGTTGCTTGCTGTACACTGGCTGTGCAGATACAATAGGAGCAAAAATAGCGCCGCAAATACGGTGA
This sequence comes from Acestrorhynchus altus, assembly GCA_034509495.1. Lineage (NCBI taxonomy): Eukaryota > Metazoa > Chordata > Actinopteri > Characiformes > Acestrorhynchidae > Acestrorhynchus > Acestrorhynchus altus. The sequence continues at coordinate 2,868,876 of CM067520.1, forward strand.
CAACAATGCAGACAGACGTGTACAATGAGACAGGAGGTCGTTATTATAGAGCTATTATTGCCACTTTGCTATACATTCGATTTGCATTGCATAATTATTATATAATTACATGGTTACTAAGTGAACTGCAAAGGAAACAGAGTGGAGGCAGACGTGCAGTAATGTAGAAACAGGTCACTGTGCAGATATTATTAATAACCTTTGAAATTCTAAAGTTCTTCTGAACATTCACTTTGCATTACATAATGATTTCACTGTAATTATAGTTTTAATTGCATAGTTAGTCACCAAATGACATTTATATTGCATTTCTATCCCACATTAACCAGTTTCATATCTGGATAAACTTTATCAGAAACACCAATCTTGTACGTCCACTGTACTTCCACTCACTGGCCACTTTATTAGAAACATCTACTTTGTATGGCCATTGACTGGCCACTTTATTAGAAACACCCACCTTATATTTACACTAACTGGCCACTTTATTAGAAACACCCACTGTGTATGGCCATTGATTGGCCACTTTATTAGAAACACCCACCTTATATGTACACTAACTGGCCACTTTATTAGAAACGCCCACTGTGTATGGCCATTGACTGGCCACTTTATTAGAAACGCCTACCTTATATGTGCCCTACCAGCCACTTTATTAGAAACACCCACCTTATATGTACACTAACTGGCCACTTTATTAGAAACACCCACTGTGTATGGCCATTGACTGGCCACTTTATTAGAAACGCCTCCCTTTATGTGCCCTACTGGCCACTTTATTAGAAACACCTACCTTATATATGTACACTAACTGGCCACTTTATTAGAAACACCCACTGTGTATGGCCATTGACTGACCACTTTATTAGAAATATCTACCTTATATGTACCCTATCTGGCCACTTTATTAGAAACTGTTTATGGCCATTGACTGGCCACTTTATTAGAAACACCTACCTTATATGTACACTATCTGGCCACTTTATTAGAAACACCTACCTTATATGTACACTAACTGGCCACTTTATTAGAAACACCCACCCAAAACATACAGTCACTGGCCACATTATTAGAAACACCTACCTTATATGTACACTAATTGGCCACTTTATTAGAAACACCTACATTGCGCATCCATTCACTGGTCACTGGTATGCATGGAAAACCAGTCAGATGAGTGACCGCTGAGTTGTCAAAGGAGATGGCAAGATTGTGGTGAAGACCAGCATTTCCAGGGTTGTTCAGCAGCTCAGTCATGCTGGGGTCAAGCTTCAGGTGATGGGCTGCCATCCACGACGAGACGTCACCTAGACATGCTGAGATGAAGCTTGGGTGTCAGAAGGTGGGAAAGAAGAGTACCAAGCACGGAGCTTTGAGGGATGTCTGTCGAGAGTCCACATGCACCAGATGCCACTGATTCCAAGACTGGTGAGGATGGACAGGAAGGTCCTTGTGGTCAAATGTTTCAAAGGCTGAGGACATGTTAAGGAGACTCGAGGCACCAGTGTCAAGCCAGACTGGTCCTGTAGATGGTTGTGAGCTGAAGGGACAGTTGATGGTAAGCTGAATGCTCAAGGACCTTTGAGATGAATGCAAGCTTTATTTCGTCCTTTATTTTGACACGTCATACACACTCTGACCAGTGTGATTAAAGTCAAAGGTGTCCAGGCCTGAGCCTCAGGATTAGAGTCAGTAGAGTCAAGGTCAAATGCTGATCTATTTCCCTGGATATAACACTGTGGTGTCTGATAAACATACAGCTATACTCACAGTCACTCACACACACACACACACACACACACACACACACACACCAGCACACACACACACACACACACACACACACACACACACACACACACACACACACACACACCAGCACACACACACACACACACACACACACACACACACACACACACACACACACACACACACCAGCACACACACACACACACACACACACACACACACACACACACACACACACACACACACACCAGCACACACACACACACACACACACACACACACACACACACACACACACACACACACACACCAGCACACACACACACACACACACACACACACACACACACACACACACACACACACACACACCAGCACACACACACACACACACACACACACACACACACACACACACACACACACACACACACCAGCACACACACACACACACACACACACACACACACACACACACACACACACACACACACACCAGCACANAGAGAGAGAGAGAGAGAGAGAGAGAGAGAGAGAGAGAGAGAGAGAGAGAGAGAGAGAGAGACACTCATCATATTCCCAACAGACAGGAATTCTGCACGTCACGCACTGAGACTTAGACTTATATAGTCTCTGGCCACTTTATTAGAAACCCCACCTTGTGCTTCCACTCACTGGCCACTTTATTAGAAACATTGGACATTGTATTTGCACAATGACCAACATATACCCAGCAGAAATATCCAGACAGCATACCAACCAGCAACACACACACACATACAGAGAGAGAGAGAGAGAGAGAGAGAGAGAGAGAGAGAGAGAGAGAGAGAGAGAGACAGACAGACAGACAGACAGAGAGAGAGAGAGAAGAAGCAATACTATGTGTCTCTAAATCACACACTCATTCCATACCCACCCACACTGACCAGGAGGAGAAAGCATGGACCACTTTCAGCCAAACTACTCACATACACAGCAGGGAGCAGTGATCTCTCTATCTGTGCCTCCTGCTTCATCCCCCTGTTTCATTCGCAAAGGCTAAAAGATCCAGACCAAGTATAATAGAAGGTGGCATGGTGGTGCAGAAGGTGGTGTGTGTGCTGTACAGCTCAAGGGAAGTGAGTTTGTGGGTTTGATCCTCAAAGATACTCCTCCAGGTGCTCTGGTTTGATGGACTGGGTATTCTTGCCTTGTCTTTGGTGGCATCTAAGTGGAATGTGGCATCTTTGGTGGCATCTAATGTGGTCATTGGGGGCATTTCCTAACTTCACAGAAACTGCTCCACCCACAAGAGGTTTCAATCAACCAGGGGTGGGGTGTGATGGTGTTCCCGGTGATGGGGGTCATCACACTACATGTCATGAATTCTGTTCTGTGTCATAAAATGCTACAAGAGGATATCCAGTGTTCATGATCTGAACCTCAAGCACAGCTGGGTCATGCAGCAAGACAACAACCCAAAGGGTGGGAGCAAAGTTCAAGCAGACATGGCTCAAAAGAAGCAAAAGAAATGTTTTGGAGTGGTCCTAATCCCCATCGAGATGCCATTGCAGGACCTTAACCAGGTGGTTTATCCTGAATGATCATCTCCCATCATCAGCCCAGACTCCTCATTTCCAGGGCTAGCAGAGTGAAGCAAAGATCAAGATCAGGGTAAAACCCCCACTCTGTCCCACCAGATTCCATCACATCCCATGATCAACTGTCTCCCTCAGACAGGTGGCTTGGTCTGGCCTTGACACAACATAGGCACCATAGGAGGTTGTGGGGTTTAGCCCCGTAGACGGGCGCTCACCGACCTGATTGATGGCATGCAAGACAATGCATTTATCACCAGCTCTGCATCTCCTCGGAGAGAGGGAGCAGACCAAGGCTGAGAGAGAAAGGAGGAGAGACGTGGCTGAGGAAAACAATGGAGAGAGAGAGAGAGAGAGAGAGAGAGAGAGAGAGAGAGAGAGAGAGGAAAGGAGGAAAGGAGAAAGGCATGGAAGCTTGACTTTTGTAAAATTGCAAATGAAAGTCCAGTTCATCTCAGTGTCACTGATGTTCAGAAAAAAGCAGATCTCCAGCTCACATCTGCTCTTCATCTCTCTGGGATTTACATGCTTCTGCAATCAAATGATGGAAAAAAAATCAAAGCTCAGCATTCCAGCATGGATGTTGTTGTTTTTTAGATGTTGTATACTGGTCTCCAAAGGCCTGGTAAATAATTTACCTTGTAGGACATATAAGGGATGGACAGATTGTAGTAGAGCCCTCAGAAATCCAGTTTATTTTTCCCAAATTCTTTTTTTGACCTTTAGGACTCCAGTTTTGTAGGATGTTTTCATAGTTTTACATATTTTTACGTACTATTTTTTGAGAGTTTGTGTACAAATGGGGGAAGTTCAAGACCATTATTACCCTCCCGAGGAGTGCTCCACCAACAAAGGTCAACAGACCTAACAGGTTGGCGAGGGGGAGGAAGGAGGCAAAGGCAAACATCAGCATCTGAAAAGCAGCAAAGGGGTGTGCAAGTAGAAGCCTTTTAAAGACAGGTGGGGGTTGGGTTGATCGGGAGGAAGGAAGGCATGGCATTAGATGCTCCTGGTAGGACTTTCGTTAGAGCGGAAAGTGATGATTAGGGTAGAACGTGGCAGCCACAGGTGGACTACAGTTTTTCAGTTACCTAGGTAGTTGTCAATGAGTGGCTGTACTGTAAATGGAGTTTCCAATAAAGTGGCCATGATAGAATAACTCCGATTATCCCATGCAAATTTGGGGAAACGTGCACAATTATCTTCAGCGAGGGCTCTTGGGAATTCGGAAGTATTTGCATAAAAATGTAAATAACCTAAAGAGACCCCTACTTGGGAAGTGACACACATGCCAGTGGAATCGGGTAGGAGTTGGGCACGTGTCAAGGGGGACTGCACTGGCTGTAATTGCTCAAAATGCCAGTATAAGCATTTGCGGGTGAAAGGTGACTACATTAGTGAGGATTTCATGGTAATTTCCTGCTGCTTCAGTCACTAATTGTAGGTGTCACTGCACGAGAAAGAGACTTTGTTGGGGGGGGCATTTATTCAAATGAGGCATTTATTCCTTTTGTAGAGCAGTCGGCAATGCAGGTATGACAGAAATCCAGAGTCTCGATATTGGGAGACCGTGCCAGTCATCTGTTCTGACTTGTGCGAATTCCCCGCCGGCAGTTCTGGCATTAGCATTTAAACAGAGCTGTGGTTTGGTACTGTTTGTACCGGGGCGAGTGCAGAGTGCCTTCCAGTAATGCCGACGCCGTGCAAATCCAGTAATCTACGTATCATATAGAACGTCTCATTCCAGTAAAGATTATTTGAAAATAAGCTGCGCACAACTGCATGAAATCTGAATTACCTAGAACACGCCTGCACTACTTCATCCATCATGTGGATGCACCAGCATCTGATCATGCCTCACCAGATACAATGCTGAGAAAATGGGTTCGGTCGGCATGCAATCTGCAGGCACACTAGACGTATATGATGGCTTGGAAATGGAAAAATTGCAAAAAATAGACACACCGTATATGACAACGTGATGGGCTCCAGGATTAACCCCTTAAACTAAATGAGGTGTCATCCCATGCATCCATTCTTCACTCAGAAGACTGGAGGTACTCACTTCACAGTTCCCCACTGACATATTGGTTTTTTAATCATGTCTGAATAATTCATAGTAGTTTCTGAATTAAATCTCAGGATTAACTGATATAATATATGATAAATATATGGACCACGCTGTTCGACTTACCAAATAAAAGAGAACATCTGTGCTCTCAAAGTATTTTCAAAGTAGTGTAAGAAGTATAATGTAATTGCAGACCTTTTGTGTAGGTCACTTCATCACACCACATAAAGGACCGCTGGACTTTCCTAAGAACCAGAGTAATAAACATGTAATAACAGCCTAATTCCATAGTTTAAAACAGAACCACAGCTTGCTGCTTCTGGAGTGACTGTACATCATGGCTCAGATGTTTCAACAGCTGGCCGCTGGAGTGACTCTACATCATGGCTCAGATGTTTCTACAGCTGGCCGCTGGAGTGACTCTACATCATGGCTCAGATGTTTCTACAGCTGGCCGCTGGAGTGACTCTACATCAAGGCTCAGATGTTTCTACAGCTGGCCTCTGGAGTGACTCTACATCAAGGCTCAGATGTTTCTACAGCTGGCTTCTGGAGTGACTCTACATCAAGGCTCAGATGTTTCTACAGCTGGCCTCTGGAGTGACTCTACATCAAGGCTCAGATGTTTCTACAGCTGGCCGCTGGAATGACTCTACATCAAGGCTCAGATGTTTCAACACCAATGTGATTCTACATCATGATTTCCATGACCTGCCACTGGATCAATTGCACACTGACTCAGGCGTTTTGCAGGCCCACTGCTTGCTGCCAGAGTGACTACAGCTCGCGCCTCACATTCTCCACAACCTCCTTCCATCGGGACTCTCCATGGTGGCTCGGATGTTTCCACACCTGCCTGCCACAGTGACTCTTCTCCACAGCTCATGTGTTAGGCTTCCATGTCGAACAGCTGGAGTGACTACTTCACACCACTAGAGTGACTCTATATCACACGTCCTGCAGGACGGAGTGACTCTACATCCCAAATCACATGTTTCACTGGCCCACCTTCAGAGAGACTGTGGAAAGACTGAGCCCTGTGTGATTCAGAGAGTAACTTTTTAACCTCCTGTAGCATCCATCAGGACAGGATTATTAAAGCTGCCCCCAGGAGTTTGTGGGTAATAGGAGAGAGAGAAGGGAAAAAAATCCATCAGACCAGACCCCCCCCACACACACACACACTCACACACAAACAAACACGCATCCCCTTACACCGTGCACTTGACTAATGAGCGTGGAAACATTTTCAGCTGCCAGGGTCAACACAAGTTCAGATTTGTCTAATCCAGCGCACGCAGACGCAGATAGCAGAGTGTTCTCTTAATTGAATCTCTCATGCCTTGGAAGCGTCTCACTGATAAACAAGCTGCTTTACCGTGTTCTGCTGCTTAAAGATGAAAAAGCCGTCCCCTCTTCACTCTGCCTCCCTTACTGACTTCACTTAAGTCTTCTGCTCGGGAAGTGATAATGTACGTCCGCGCCAGTCAAACATAAAAAACAACTCGAGAGCTTTGGACTCAGTACTGTTTTGCTTCGATTTCTTTTGGACTCGATACCGTTTGTACTCAGATTTGTCTTGGACTCCATGGTATTTAAACCCAATTGTATTGTGATGCTGTTGGATTATTTGTATCCGATACTAACTGTCAACATTTGTGCTCTGAGTTGCTTTCAACTTGATAGGATTTGTGCTCTGAACTGTCATGAAGTAACTAGTATTTGTGCAAAAATGATGTTGGACTTGAAATATTTTGGCTTGGACTTGATAGTATTTGTACTCAGACCTGCATTGGACTTGATAGCGTTTGTAATTGGACTTGCATTGAACTCAAAAGTAACTGTACTCTGACTTGCCTTAGACTCGTTAGTATTTGTACTCTGACTTGACTTGGACTCAAGAGTACATGTATTCAGACTTGTCTTAGATGTGTACAGATGTTTTATTGGACTCGATAGCATTGCTGCTCTGATTTGTATTGGACATGATTGTCTCGGTATTTGTCCTGCATGTGACTTAAAATTGTACCCGCACTTAGATCGGTCTTGGGATTCCATTTGTACTCAAAGTTGCACTGGATGTGTTAGTATTTGAACTCCTGCTTGTCAGACTTGATAATACTAGTTGTCAGACGTAGCAGTAACGTTTTTTTTTTTACTTGTCTGGGACTCAGTAGGACTTGATCATTCAGTGTATTGGACAATCGATGTATTGGACATTCAATGTATTGGACATTCAGTGTATTGGACAGTCAGTGTATTGGACATTCGATGTATTGGACATTCGATGTATTGGACATTCAGTGTATTGGACATTCGATGTATTGGACATTCAGTGTATTGGACATTCAGTGTATTGGACATTCAGTGTATTGGACATTCGATGTATTTGACATTCGATGTATTGAACTTTTTAGTATTACATCACAGACTTGTGGATGACTGAACCTGCGTTGAGCTCAATAGTATACGCCTCTTTCAGGAAGGTTTGGTCAGCACTTCTAATAAAGTGCGAGTACGTTGCCCTGTGTCCTGCAGAGGTGGAGGAGTTTAAATCTCACCGGAACTGCTGCGGTTTTAAAAGGTATCCACATTGTTTTGAGGCCTAGTCATTGAGATGCACGGAAGGAGGCCTCGTCTCTGTAGTGTATAAAGACGCAGCCGTTCGGGGCAGCGACTCTGCTGTGAAACTGGTTCTCAGTTCATATTTCAGACGCTCTTTCATGCCTGCGCTCTCCATTAGGCTCAGTCGGCTGCCTCAATAAAGAAAGAGCCGAATTTATTCTTTAGTCAGCCATCTATCTTCTGCACTGCAGCCCACTTTAGCCCTCTTAGTCCGAGACATATTAAACTAACCAGCCTATTGATATTAATATTAGATGGGGATTGGTGGACTGTAATATATGCGGCACCGGAGGTCGCACTTTGCTTTTTCGCTCCTCTCTGCATGCTGGGAAAATGAGGAATATTAATCGCTGTCATCTTATTACTGTAACTTCCTCTCCCCCTTTCATTACACACTTTTAAAAGTGGGCGCCGCGTGGAAGGATATTAAAAATATGCAGAGCACTAATGGGGGAATAACACGGGGGGCTCCTGTTCGTCTATGAGAGCACTGTAGAGCAGAAGGATGAATATGGGGCAAAATCCACACACACACACACACACACACACACACACACACACACACACACACACAAACACACACTTAATACATTCCTACTTTGCATGTTGCGGTCATTAAAAACACATTATGCCACCGTCCCTCAAGCGACATCCTGGCATAGCCACTGGGTCCCATTTACAAGAGTCTCCGAGCCCGCCATCCCCCCCTAAAGTGTCCGAGAAAAGCCCCTCAGACTGATAACTAGCTCCATCGCCCCAACCCCTACAGCTCACGAGTCAACATTTAATTGATATCGGGCAATTAAAGAAGATGGTCTAACCTTGGGGGTCTGGCCAGGATGGTGGTAGTGGTGGTGGGCTGGAGGGGGGCACAGACGGAATGAGGGATGGTGGAGTAAAGGGAGAGGAAGTGCAGCAGTAAGCATTTACTGTACACCATTCATCATCGAGGATGGATTGAGAGATAACCGGTGGGATAGATGTAGGGAAGAGTTCCAGGTGTGATGGGAGAGCGTGGAGAAGAAGATTGAGGGGGGTGGGACCAGAGTAGTGCAGGGAATGACCAAAGAGACTCCAGATGCTGAGGTATACTGTGACCAGCTGTACCATTAAAACCAGGTCAAATGAATAACATTGATAATCTGGTTCCAATGGCTCCGGTCAAGCGGTGGGATCCACACTATTCAACTCTACACCACTCCACTCGATTTTGGTACCTGCTACCTGATTGGTTGAGTCCTTCCTTGGCTCACTTATGTCTCAATATTTCATGTCATGTCAAAAATATTGTATGTGTCGTATTGCATGTCATAACTATGACCTCCGAACTCCACGGAGGACTTGAAGACAGCATTAGAACCACAAGTGAGCAGGTGCGAGTATCAAGTACCGTCTGTCCTAAACTAAATCCAACAGATTTGGTTTTCCTTTATAACAAATATAAAGTGTCTTTAACAGCACAGCACTTTATTATATATAGGTCAGTCACCATCTACGTTGCTATACCTTCTTGATTCATAATTCTTAGAACCCAAGATCCGCATTTCATAACCGGTTACATGCTGTTTTCTAAGCTTCCTTTATCTCAGGATCAGAGTTACCTGCTGACATGAAACACATATCATAACAAACTAGAAGACTATATATCGTATTCCAGTCCCAATTCAACATGCATGCAGACTCATACTGATCAGCAAGAGGAGGCGGGGTCAATGATGTCACTGACCCAGATATTGGGTTACAGAGGGAAATGAGAAGGGAGGGGCTGTTTGCTCTCTTTCATCTGCTCAAATTTCAAGAAGGGATAATAACTCATAATCTTTGCACATAACTCATTAAAACCGTTCCATGTTCAGCCCAAAAACACCCCAGATGATCGGTTCTCAACAGATTTTTCAACAATTTTCAATTTTCAATCAGGTGTAAGTAAGTAAATGTTTCATCAAAGCATGTTCAACTTCATACAAATATTTCAATATTAAAATATTAGCCTAGAGTTCTAGAGTTAAAGGAGCCACAGAGACAGATACCAACAGACAGAATAAGGCAAAGAAAGACAAAGAGAGCGCCTCGGAGCAGGTGTTATGGGCTTTTCCTGACTTAGACAAAGCTGACCCCAGCGGAGTTCTGTTCCTGCCTCCTCAGCAGCTCTGATACGGCAGTTTAAAAGGCTCCTGATGCGCTGCACCCCGAGATCCCAACCAGTCTTCCAGCTAAATCACACTCCATCAGCAAAGGCTGCCCACCTAGTGGTGACTGGAGCCCGGAGAGTGGCCTAAAACAGTTGTGAGAAAGCCTGATGGGTATAAAAGCTAAGCCAGCCAGGTAAGAAGCATCTGGCTCGTGAGCTGCTGAATAGGTTCTTGGTAATGAGACAAAAGAAGCACCGTTTTTTTGTGCTGACGCCTTTGGAATTTTTTCCTCGGAGGGGATGGCATGCTCCTTTTCCATCCCATTTTCTCGGTACCTCATACACTGGGTTTTTATTAAAGCCCAAAGGCAGTGGCCAAGTGGACAGGTTTAAATTAGAGCTGCCAGGATGACTGTCAAAGAGATTAAAACCCTTTCTCAAGGTTAAGGCCTCACTATTATGGTAGGACGGCATAAATGTAGCCATTAGGTGCGCATCTATTGAATCAGTTGCATTATGCATCATTTGGGGTTAGCTCCTCCCACTTTTGAAATACATCTATCTCATCAAATCAGTCTTTGCGATGTCTTCTTAGTCTTTAAACCAAAACATCTTGCTCTGTAGACTACTGCAGTACTGTTGCAAGAGGTAGGTAAACAGGTTTGTCAAGTTTATGCTCTGCTAGAGCTGCCCCGATCAACTGTAAGTGCTATGATATGTGTACTGGAACAGCTGAGTTGAGAGAAGTCTATGTGTTGCATCTCTCACTGCCTCTGGAAGCAACATCATAAAAAGAACTGTGTTGGGAGCAGCTGCCACAAGCCAAACTGGACAACACCATAGGACTCTGGGGCAGTAGAGACTCATTCTCTGGAGTGAGGAAGCAAATTTCATGATCTAGGCTTGACCACTGGCCAGACTAGGAAAAAACTGGTGAATGAGGAGAATGATTTCAGCAGGGTTCATCCTCCACTGAAGTGTCCAGCAGACAGAGACCTTTCTGCTGTACCATGCGTCGGGCAGGTCTGGTGGGATGTTCCCAGTATGTAGTGGTCCAAGGAATGACAACCAGTAAACCAGTGAGATGATGGCTTAATGATGATCATGGAGGCCCCACTTCACAATTTGGTACCAGACACAGCAGGGTACCTTGAGGTACGCCAACATTGTAATTGTTAGTAACCCCAATGTCACCACTTTTGCAGCAGTGACTGTGATTTAAAGTGCTTTATCTTTGGGGGGTTCCATTATTTTGTCCTCCCTGTACATCAAATAAGACAAGATACTCGAGGCAGATTATTCTGTCTGATCCTTCCGACACACTGAAGGTCTTTCGTGATTTTTAATATCTGCTGCATTTGTGTTCGTGAACCAGTAAATGAAGTGCCGCAGCCTGGAGCGATGGATGGCGGCAACCACAAACCAACAGCATTCAATCACGCTCACAATCTTAGTGGTCCGAAGCTGGCTCCGAAAATGGTTCCTGTATAATCTCTGGATGTTTGTGCTTGTGGGAAATTCACCACAGGCAGCGCAACGGTATCTATCGTAAGTCTCTCTCACTCTCCCTTCTAGGAGGAGGACGGGACGGGTCACATGATAACCCTCATAATGCCCCCTAACGCTGATAAATCTCTCACTGATAGCACAGATCCCCCAGGACCCCTCTACCCTCTGGATCAAGGGCACATCTAAAACCACATTAGAGCACCATGTGACCACGCTGCATCCACGCGAAGGGCGCCCATGTGTCACTCCTGTTGGATGGAGGCCAGGGATGACAAATCTGTGCACTTAAACATTAACAGCAGCTTTGATGTTTTCGGTTATAAGAGAGGAAAAAATAGCTGAACAATGTCAGATCAAAAAAGGGTAACTGATTAAGGTCATTTTTGGGGGGGATGTATTTGTAGTGTAAGATACTTTTAATGATACACCTTATATTGTTAATTTCAGGACGCCCTGGACTCCTCAAGTGTGTCTTCACTTGAGATGTAAAATAATTTGTATGATTTGGACTAAAAAACTACATCTCAGTAATCATCTGTTGGCATCAGGCTATTCTTCATTTTTTAAAAATTAAAAAAATTTACATATGTAAACATTTTTGCTTGTTAACATTGTATATATTTTTTTATATAAATATAGTTTATTAAATTATGCATAATGTCCTTAACATTTTGCAATATAGCATTTTTCTAAACATCTATCACTTATCCCTGGAACAAATGAATGCATTTACATGCACGTGAGTAATAATAAAGTAAGAAAACTCCGGGTTTACATGAATCAGGCTGGCCTCCACACCATAGTCTCATAGTGTCCCTGTGGGTGGTGGTGGTGCCTGTTCACCAACTGACCAGGAACAGGTGTATGGGAGTGTGTTGTTGTCGCTGCGCATCCCTGATCCGCACACTCGCGTCACACCTATGTTCTTCACAACAGACACCGCAAATGGATGTGATTTACCTCCCCATTCTTGACCTTCTCGTTTTTTCTTGGACACAGAAATCTACGCCTTCACAGCTCTAGAGTGGAGCAACTGTCTAACTGCCTGATTGTTAAGAGATAGGTTTAAATCCCATCAACATCACAGCTCTTCTTGGTCAGGAGCCTGAGGGCAGAAAGGCTTTGCTCCATGTGATGGGGGGGTCCAGATAAAGGGGGTGGAGCACAGAATAAACATTATGAATCAGCCTTACGGTGTGTTTCTAATTATGGCTACACTGAAGTGGACTGTAATGACATACAGTGGTTTCGATTACCTGAAACCAAGGCCCCTCCAAAAATGAAATTCCAGTGATGCCCATGTAGGTCATTCTAAAGGATGACAACATGATGTTCACAAGACTCGCTGCCCAACTGGACGCGTCGCTGCGTAATTTCTCACCCTCATGCTCTCTGACAGAAACACTTCGGTTACCCACCCAGGCCCGGGCGTTGCTCTCCTAGCTGCCAGTGACCTTCATCGCCACGTGTCGCCGTTCTTTAATTTGCTGGCGGCACGGCGAGATCACCAAAGGGAGACGCCCCATCCATCACTCCTCACACACACACACACATACACACACACACACACTGCAGCAAGAAAGCCATTCCACCAGCTGCCCTATAGATCTCTGTCTCCTCCTAATTTATTTATCTGACTGCGAGAATGGCATCCTTACCAGAATCAACAAGGTCACCCCACGTCACCTCCATTCGCCAAGACCCCGCTCTCCATACGGGCCGTGTCAGGGGAGAGAAGTTTCCGCATCGCTCAAACATGATTGAATATCTCCAGAAGGCTGGAAGCTTCAGCCATGCTCACGTCTTGCAGGTGTCTCCTCAGAGGTTGCTGCTGCATATGGACAATATAACACACAGAAGGACAATAGAACATACCATCACAAAGCCATTAAAATGAACAAGTTGCGAACATCGATAGAAGAGAGATATCGAAGTGGTCCATCAACCAGTCATCCTTCATTTACACTCAGAGTATACTATGGAATATCCTATGGAAATTCAGCTGAAAATGCGGATTTTTTTTTTGTTTATTTTTGATTATTTGATTAGATTGATCAGGATATTGGCAACAAGTTCTTAATAATTATCACTTCTCAGGACTTTTATTCTGAAATTTGGACACAAATGTGAGCAAAGAAAGTCAGCAAACAGCCCCTCCTTTCTCATTTTCCTCTAAAACCCAATATTTGGGCCAATTACATAATCAGCCCCGCCCCCTCTCTCTGATCTGTCAGAGTCTGTATGCAGGTTGATCATCAGCCCCGTCCCCTCTCTCTGATCAGTCAGAGTCTGTATGCAGGTTGAGCATCAGCCCCGCCCCCTCTCTCTGATCAGTCAGAGTCTGTATGCAGGTTGAGCATCAGCCCCGCCCTCTCTCTCTGATCCGTCAGAGTCTGTATGCAGATATGCAGCATGTACACGTGGACAGAGCAGTAAACATGCACTGGAAGCTGCTTTGGCATTTAAACTGGGATTTAATTCAGTTGGAAACAATTTGAATTCATGTTATGATGAGTCTTGCCCTGATATTTGTGATGGCGTGTATTTGGAATAATATCTTAGTCACATTTTTGGATAGAGGCCTGGAAGAGGTGTGAAAGTGCCTTTCTTCGGCCTGCTGCTAAGGACAGTGATTCTGCTTGGTCTACTAATCATAGCTTCTGTCACAAAGGTCAAAATATTAGGCCGTTTAGCTCCGTTCTAGGTGCAGGTGGTCAGGAGTCATGTTAAAATAGCTTTAATAAGGTCGAAACAAGTAGGCTGCATCATTTAATGACGACGACTGGCCGATATTTGCCACCTTTGCTGTTCCTGCTCGTGCTAAAGTGGGATTTTTGACCCCCCCAAAAAAAACCCACTAAACCAACAGCCGTACTGAAAGTGGAAGATCTGCTTTCCATTAGCTGGAATTTTTTTTTAGGACTAACCTGTTCGACACCTCATATGGAGTCACAGTGACAGTTTTCTTCACCGTATAATTAGCCCACTTTCCTCGGCGTAAGCGTCCCACTCTCTGCAGCAGCCCGCTCGCAATACCTCACCTGCCGTAGTGCAGCGGTTTCCATTGTCATTGCCGACGACAGGCCTACAAAAGTGCAGCATTATCTTCCCCCGTGTCTGAAAGTGTTTCATTTTAAAGGGAGCATGGCTGGGAAGGGGCTGATATTATTTGCAATAAAAGGGAATGAAAGCGCCTCAATGGTAAATCCAGGCTGATCTCCGCAGTAAAAGTGCAATGTGCAGGCCGAGCTGGGTTCTGATAAGAGTAAATAAGCCATTTATTGCTTTGCTTCTCCTGATCATGCATGGCAGAGAGCGGCACAGGCATGAGAGATTTAGTGGGAAATGGGGCCAGAGTGAAAGAAAATGAGGGTGAATGAGAGGGTATCGGTGCTGCTACTGTTGCACTGTTTATCGGACAAAAGAAGAGGTGAAGAAACGACAGAACGAATGAGAAACACAAGCAAGTAACCGGCGAACGTTAATGAGCTCCAGCACAACTTCCTAAAACCATAAGCATGTACCGATTGTGTCCATGTGTTCTATGTTACTGCTGGACTGCACTGGTGTTGTCCAGACTGTCATGGGGTCACTCAGAATGGCAACGGGACATCTTCAGAGTCCAGAGTCCCACATTTTGAGTTTGTTGTCATGCGTCAGACGTCCAGAAGGTCTGGTGTGGGGAGCAATGTTGTATGATGCCAGATCCTCTTTGATCTAAATCACAGGGCCTTTGACAGCCCAACATCACGTTACTGAGGTCCTGAAACCAGTGGTTCTACCTTATCTGAACACACACACCGGGATGCTATTGGGCGCTCTATCAACACATCCATCCTATTCGAGCTGCATGGGATGGAGCGTCACAGGACACCATCAGGAACCTCTACATCTCTATGCTGAGACGTCTGGGACGTTGCATTAAACCTGACGCTGATACATTGACTCCTGGTTTAAAAACTCAATAAATGAATTCTACGAGACCTTTAATACACTTTGGTTTTCACCCCCAATTGATACAGTCAGTGCTTAAATAGTTGCTAAATCACCATGGCAATATTAATATCATCTTTTACATGTTTTTACACCCATAAGCAGTGACACTGAGCATCAGTGCCTTTCGTTTTTACACTGTAAGGCCACGAAAATCAAATCTGAATAAAATATTTAATTGAACTGATTCCAATTTGAAGTGTTTAGGAAATTATGCATTAATTCAGTGTGAGGTTAGCGGATGGGTTGGGGGTGGCCGGGGTCCAATGTGGTCACCCTTGGAGTACTGATTGGACAGGTTTTCGTGGCGGACGGGGCAGAAGCACACCGACAGATGGTGCGAGAGCAGCCGTTTCTGCAGCGAGGCCCTGGGGGCCTGTTTGATGGTCAGGAGTCTGAGTCACGCTGGTAAAGCGTCTGCGATCCGCTCGACCTCAACAAGAGCAGGGTGGACATGGCAAGCAGAGCAGAGTGTGTGTGTGTGCGTGTGTGTGTGTGTGTGCGTGTGTGTGTGTGAGAGCAAGAGAAAGACACAGAGAGTTCAAGTCAATCAGTGGCAAACAACCTGAAACAGAGTGAAGACGAGTGCCCAAGAGATTTTTTTTTTCCAAAGCTTAAAGCTATTCATTCAGATGCTCTTTTTAAAGTTAAATATTAAAAAATACTATTTATTATAGAGCAACACCAGCTGCCTTTCAGTCCGGCCTCCTTTCTCCACGCTCTTCGGGATTCTGGAGAAGTGGCTGCTGGTCGGAGCAGGTCATTTTACAGCTAAATTATCCAGTGCGGCTGAAAGACCATCCCACCACCTACAGCTCTACACCCAAAATCACTGCTGTGTTGTTTGCATGACTACCATCATCCTCCAACATTGCTACCACAGCGTTAACTAAATCCTACAGTATATATAAAAAAATAAAAAATATATAAGATATAAAGTCTCCACAGCCTTTGTGTGATGAATAGGAGAAAATTCCCAAAAAACAGATGCCAAGCTTTTATATAAGCATTATACTCAAAAATCCATATTTGAATGTGTCTATAATGTCTGTCCAGTTGTATATAAACCAAATGGATGTGTGTTGTGTTATTAACAGATGACCAATAGACATAAATTCTCTACCAGTATGTTAATAGTACTGGATACTATAACACTATACTGAGGTTTCCAGCTCAGATCCTCAGTGGAGAGCTCCAGCCCTCCCTGGACAGTAGAGACAGATACTCCATCAAAGGCCTTAACCCTGCAGGTGTCCCAATACTTTTGAGCACATAGTATGTATTTAAGTATTTAATATCAATATTAAAGAACATGAACGTGTGTCCAAACTATATATATATATATAGGATTTTCATGCTTTTTTTGGAGAAGGAACATCTTTCCTATTGTGGATTTTAAATGTTTCTAAAGCAGCTCCCGCTTTCGTCGTCTGGAACATCGATATGCAAATTAGTGCCTTAACCAATTGGCCACAGTTAGAATAGCACTTTGCTTTGGTCACTGCCTGAAAGGTGGCATTTAAAGGTTGTCATTTGCAATGTATCATCACCCTGCAAGCTGTTTTAAATATCGGAGCCCAGCACAGTGACGGCTCAGCGACGGCTCGAGGTGGGCTGTTATTACGGTGAAAGCCACAGAGCCCCTCAACGGGAAAAACAGTTGGATGCCGCTATCTGTTATAGAAGCAGGGTAAATATAGGGATGTTACAGGTGTGTGTGTGTGTGTGTGTGTGTGTGTGTGCGGGTGGGAGGGTTTGCATATGTCTCCTTGGATTTCTCCACACCTCAGGGGCTCAACCAAGCATGAAGGTTGTGCCGTTTTTCTTTCGCTGCACCTCAGCTGAGGTCAGCGCTTTGGAAAGCAGTTCAGCCCTGAACTACATACTGTTCTCTGTCGCTGATCGGAGACCAGCTTTGAAACCCTTTTCTGCATTTGAGGCAGGGTTTCCTGACCAGAAAAGGCTTCTCTGATCCACCTAAAAATAATGGGCTGAGGGTCACTTGCAGGCAAATTCCACCGAATTGCCTGCTTGCCCACCCAGAGGTGGTGACAGTAAGCGGAGGTCATGAGAACAACACAAACAAAGCCATTTAATAAGATACCTTATAAGTGATGTGACCTGTCACTGGTTGAAAAATGCCTCTGGTTACGCCACAAACGGAGGAGGCTCAGCCCCCCTACAAACTACCCGTGTCACTCTTGTCTGACTTTATCAGTGATGTAATTCATCCTGTTGAAAAAGTCATCAGAGCAGTCTGATCTTGTGTGGCTTGGAAAGAACTGCTTGTTGGCATTGCAATGACGGCCCCCAAGTGAACAGATGTACATACGTCTTCTGGGTTTTACACAGTGTTCCAGATTATTATGTAAATGATATTTTTCTCTGATTGTCCTAACTGGTCAATGCAAATGACCGTCAGTGTAATTTCCCAACCGTCATGAATCACATTTTAATGCACAAGCCTTCCAATGATAGTGTTCTCCAAATGACCACGAGTTTCGAAACCTTGTATAGGTTGTAAAGAACCGAACCTGCATGAAGGTGGCTCTCCAGAAGTAAGGTCAGTGACCCATGGAAGTTCTCTTCCATATTTAGCACCTCACTGTTGAGAAGAGGAATGAAATTCTAATGTTCTAAGCATTCACAGAGCGGAAGTTGGGGTCTGAAGTCCCCCAGGTCTATGATTGGTCCTAACAAACGAGGAAGTGGACTGTCATTTGGTGAATCTGCAGCATTAAAAGCTATTTCAATCAAAAACATCTTGGGCTTTTTTTGCAGTGAAGGTGTGAACTCCTTATTCCGGCTGACTGCATAAAAACCAAGCTGCTGATTCTCACTCGATCTATAAAGCACCTTCCCTCCAACCCCATATAACGCAACATGGTTTTGCTAATTACGTTGCCTTTCTCTGTTAAAGAACGGAGTTCATTAGTGTAATCAGATGGTGTTTTTGTGCCGGAACAAAAACCTATACTCACCCCAGGCCTCGGTGGACTGTGGTAAGGCCATGAGGTCCACAGCATGTTGAGGGATTTGTTTCACGCCCACACAGCACCACCTGATTTCACTAATGAGTTGCTTAAAAAAAAGTCCTCCTAATTAGTGCCATCAGGTGTTGTGTTGCATTGGGTGGAACAAATAAGTGTAGGCGCTTGACCTTCAGTGGACTGCACTGAGTATGTCTACTGTAAGATCTCAGTCTCAGAACTGCCTCCTACGTTCCGTGAATGGACAGATGAATACGGGAGGTGTTGGAAGCATGGCAGCAGCGGCATGGACGAAGCAAAGCTGTGTATGAAAGTGAGACCTTAGACCTTTGATTGACCCTCACAAGTTATGGACATTGAGCTTCATTAGAGGCCAAAAAAGTGAACTTGAAGTGAACAGTTAAAATCCCAGTTTTAAAGGAGCTTCCAGTGCATGTTTACTGCTCTGTCCACGTGTAGATGCTCAACCTGCATACAGACTCTGACTGATCAGAGAGAGGGGTAGAGCTGATATAGTCACTGCCCTTGATATTGGGTTATGGGAAAAATGAGAAGAGAGGGGCTGTTTGCTCTCATTCTTTGCTCACACAGTGTTCAGATTTTAGAATAAAAGTCCTGAGAAGGGATGAAAATGCATACATACGTATATGTAGTACAAATATCCTGGGTGATGAAATAATTACAGATGACTCATCAAAATATTGCATTTTCAGCTCAAAAACACTCTGGACGATCAATTCCAGACAGGATTTCCTTAAAAACCAACATAAAAACACAAAATAATTGTAGACACAAGTAAACGTTTGATCAAGCAGGTAAATACTAAATAATGAAAATGCCAAATAAATGTGCATCAAAGTATGAAAGCATCCCACAAAATTAACCTAGACACCATGAGGTTAAATCAGAGGTTGAGTTCAGGACAAGATCCCAGAATTACAACATGCTCTCAGACCTGTGGACCCCCACCCCAGAGTAGTTTAGTGATAAGAAAGAAATACCTCTCAACTTTAAAGGGGATAAATAATGGACTCCACCTCCCACCTCAGCTGAGGGTTTTATAGAGCTTCTGTGTGTCAGTTGGTGTCCCTGGAGACGGTGCTGAAGGCTGATAGTATCTCCTCTTCCCAAAAGAGCATGACTGGAGGACAACCACTACAAAAAGGGAAAAACTCTCGAAAAATCTGAAGGCGTCGAATCTTTTCAGAGAGCCTTAAGCAGAACAGAACAGGACCTTCATGGTAACTGACATAAACGTACATGAACATTTATCATTTATAAAGGTTTACTCAATGGACTTCTCCAAACCTGCATGAAGGTAGCTCTCCAGAAGCAAGGTCAGTGACCCATGGAAGTTCTCTTCCATATTTAGCACCTCACTGTTGAGAAGAGGAATGAAATTCTAATGTTCTAAGCATTCACAGAGCGGAAGTCGGGGTCTGAAGTCCCCCAGGTCCATGATTGGTCCTAACAAACGAGGAAGTAGAATGTCTCTTCACACCATCATTGCAATTCATACAGTGAAACACACACACACACACACACACACACACTAATGAATTCACACACTAGGAGGCAGTGAACGGAGTGGTGGGCAGTGGTGGGCAGACCTGTCCAAGGTGCCTGAGGAGCAAATGGGGAGTTAAGTGCCTTACTCAAGGGCACTTCAGTCTTGTCCTGCCAGTTCAGGGAATTGAACCGGCAACCTTCCAGTCACAAGTCCAAATTTTCATCCCATTCATCACCAATATCAATATTACCATGATATCACACATCCCATTTGCCCATTTGCAAGTTTATTCAAGGAGACTTTCAGAGATGAGTCTTTTTTTCATTCTCCTTCACGAACAACAGTTGCCATGGCTCCTTTTTCCCTCTGGCCTCCTAATGAATTGGTTTTACCCTGTTTGCTAGCAAATTACCCTGCCCTCCCCTCCTAATTTTCCAATTTGCTATGTCATTTATACGTAATTTGAGATCGCACTGGGCCGTATCACTCTCACAAATAGGGTGATATACTTTATTGAGGCGCTTTACAAAAGAGGGACTGCCTTCGAACCAAGCAGCAATTTGCCAACCTCAGGAGACTCTGGCGCTTTTGTAAAGAGTTCTTTTTTCCCCGTCTGATTATTTTCTCAAAGGCAAGACATGGATGCTCATTTTATCACCACGGCCACTCCTCCAGCCCTTCCTTACCACCAATATCTCTTTGAAACAGACAAAGAATAAAAATGACCTTAATTCTTTAAAGTTGGGTGCCTCCCTTTTTGTTTGCAACATCTATTTTTAAGGGCCACAATCTCCTACATGTCCAAGAACTATGATTATCACCAGGGAACCATCGAGAACTTTGGGAGAACTAGGTTTGGTCTTGACATTGGTAGAGACACCGACTAGGAAGAAAATACAAATAAAAACAACACTGCTTCAAATTGCCTTCACATATAAATGGTATTTTATTAATATTAATATGAATATTAACATTAATCATTTAAATTAAATAAATATTGTAATGTAAAATGACTAATCTTAATAAACCGGCTGATGGCTGTAAACAGTCCTATGTTTGTCCTCTGGATTTAACCCATCCGTTCCGTGAACGCAGCCACACGGTGAGGCAGTGAGCAGGGGTGGGCCATTCCTGTCACCCTGGGAGCAGAGACATCCAAGGGATTTACAGGAAAACGATAATCTACGCTGGTGATTAGGCTTTTTTTTTTTCTGCTGTACCTCAAAGATGAAGTCTGCTTTTTATCTGATAAGGCCAGTTCAGGGGGTCTACCAGGTCTTGCATGGTTATTAGAGGTCCCATTTTTTGAATGATTGATCAGGACACTGGGAAACTGGGGTGTCTGGACCCTATCAGAGACCCTTCCCAGGTTAAGGTTGTCTCTGAAATACTAACCAGCATTAAGCATATGGACTGAGAGAAGATACTCACTTCTGACTCGGATGTTCTTTGTCTCTTTCAGCCTTTCTGGGGCATGGAACCATAAAGCATCACTGTCAGATCCAGGTAAGAGGCCATCACATTTCGTGGGAGCTTTCCCATTAGGCACCTGCAGTCTCTGATCTGGCTGTAGAGGAGACTGACTTCTCGGCAGCAGATGTTGCTTTGGCAGATTCGCCACAGGCACACCATGACAGAGGGGTGGCCCATCAAAAGATCATTAAGGACTGGGACCAGTTGGCAGAGGACGAAGTGCCCAGACTTGCACAAAGTCACTAAGGCCTGATTCTCCTCTCTTTTGTGTTGTTTATCACTGGACCATCCTGTCCGACCAGAAATTATGGCCTTGAACAGAGGGGAACATTAATGCAGAAAAATCTGGCCAACATATTTCAGGGCTAGTCTCCTTGGTGATCCTCACTGGGATGAAAATATACAATGTGAAATGATGTACTGATAAGAAGGGGTGTCCAGAACGTTTTGTGGCCTGGACCCACATATAAACGTTTGGATTGTCCAGCAACCCATCAAATAGTCCTTAAGCATTCAGGTTTCCATAGGAACCAGTTCATTACTGCTGTTCTACTGACACCGTGAAAAACTGTAGCACCTTGTGTGTTTAAGGTGGTAGTAACTCCAGGCTCCAGCACAAGAATAATCAGGTTATAAATACCTGCAGGGTGTGTGACATGCATAGTATTCCTACTGTGGGTAGTTGGTCATTCTCAGCACTGCAGTGACACTGTCATGATGGTGGTGTGTTACACTGGTACAGGTGGATCAGACACCCCTCAGTGTCACTGCTGGACTGAGAACAGTCCACCAACCAGAAATGTCCAGCCAACAGCGTCCTGTGAGCACTGATGAAGGACTAGAGGATGACCAACACAAACTGTGCAGAAACAAATGAGCTTCTGTCTCTGACTTTACATCTACAAGGTGGAGACACTCGTTAGGAGTGTCTAATAGAGTGGACAGTGAGTGGACACGGTGTTCAAACACTCCAGCAGCACTGCTGGGCCAAACATTAATTACTATACGGAGACTCGTGGATTTCAAGCATTTGTCCACTTATTTGTATTCAGATAAGAACTGCGATGTAGCTCTTGTAGGAATTCAACTTTTCAGACGCCTGACCCTTTCTGATTCTTGATATTGTAATGATCAAATTATATGGAATAAAAGGTGTAATTCTTTAAAGAGCAACATCAAATACAATCTGTTATTTTGCAGGGGGTTCTGTGATCATTAATGGTGAAATGCTTTTACATACTGTTCAGTGTGATGGTATGTGGTTTGGGATGCAGCATAGGTAAGGCAGCAGAAAATCGCAGCCATTTATCCATTAAGGCAATAAACTCAAATAAATTGCTTTTAAAATGAGGTTTATACCTGTGATTTGTGTACCGTAGTACCTTAAAGGTTGTTCCTGAGACTGAACATCACTGATTGACACACACCTAAGCATAGCCAGAGACACACTTTACGTCCAAATGAAAGCATTCCGCTACTTTAAGTCACACCCATTGCCGACACACATGTGCAAATGCACACACAGCTTGTCTAGTCCATGTAGAGACGTTCGACCAATCGAATAGGACTCTCTGGAGCATCATTCCTAATGTCAAGTGTGGAATAAAGGGGTATAAAACCCCCCAGCATTGAGCTGTGGAGCAGTGGAGCTATGTGCTCTGGAATGATATGATCCGATGTTGCTCGAACAACTTTCTGATGTCGGTTTGACGTCCGATCCCTGCTGGCAGCTTGGTTAAGGTTGCCGCATTTACACAGCATCTTGTTAGACCCATGACTGGGTCTCCTGAAATAGAGTGGACAAGGGACTCTCAAAAGGTCACTGGCATTGCTCTTCAAACAAAATGACAGAAAACATTGGAAGCAGTAATTGCAACCTCAGTCCATACCTCCGTCTTGGCCTCATTAGCCGATTCTCTCACCTTTGTCATGGATTATCACCTAGAATGATGTGAACCAGAAACATCATTATGTCATCTTCATGCTAAGTCGTGCTTTGCTCTACAGCGTATACTTTTCATTATAGAACCAGTGTAAACACGGGAAGCAGCCCAATGTAATTGGGTTTCAAAAGACCAATCATAACCTATTGGCAGCTTGGCCTCAATGTTGCCAATTGCTGCAATGTTGCAATGCCAACACCAGCAATTGATTTATAATCAGCTCCTGGTCTCAATGTATTACTTTAGAGACCCTGAAGAGGACAAGAGGAACTAGCAGGGGAGCATATCAGATAGTCTGGCTGAGGATACTGTAGCCCCAGCGAAGCCGGCGAGAAGGTGGCAGACCGAAAGTCGCGAATAAATCGATCAGGGAGCTTGCCTGACGGATGGCCCTCCTAGAGGGATGGGACACGCTGGAGAATTCATTTGGCTGGCAAGAGAACCACGTCAGGGCCATTCATCTCCTCGCAAATTTGGCAATTTCCTGGATCCTGCAGCTTAATTAGGCAGCTTGCGCCACTGGAGCTTGGGAGTGATGATGCATGCGAGCAATACGCAGTGCTGATGTGGGAGACATGATTGTTGATAATGAGGAATGAATTTTGTGCATGCAAAAGGGAGCAATCTAGTATGGTGGGCATGCTTGGAGAGGGAGGGCCTATTTCAACTCAGCATTAAAATGCAAACAGCGCAAGCATTTGGTATTTGGATAACAAGCAAAACAAATAAGTTGGTGCCAGACATCAGTGTATCAGGCAGTCAAATGAGGCTGGCCCCTTCGGGAGGTGGACAGGCTTTGATGTTCAGATGTCACCTTGTTGCAAATGGAGTCCAACAAGAATAGCGCCATTCAGCCAGGAAAGCTCGCTAAGTAGCCCAACATCATAACTGTTACATCACAGACTTGTCCTGAAATTTAAACCAGAGAAAGCCCTGCATTGTGGACACCCATTCTAATGAGTCCACTGCTAGCACAGATGTGCAAATGCACACACGTAGCTTGTCTATTCCTTGTAGAGAAGTACTGTCAGTAGAATAGGACTCTCATGAACCTATTGGCACCATGCCCAATGCCCAGCATGGGCTAATATGGGATAAGGTGGTACTGTGTTCTGGGATGAGGTATGGTGTTGATCATCTAACACTATGACCTCAAAGACACTCTTGAAGAAGAAACAATGAATGAGCAAGTGTCCCAATGCTTTTATCCATATAGGGTAGGAACTAGATCCTCAGTGTAGGCCTAATCAAAACAGATCTCCCTCAGGTGAAGAGGTTCAACCAGAAACACCTCCCTTTTCCACCTTGAGTCACCATGACTGATGGTGACAGTGATGCATTCTGGATGACAGATTTCCCAAACAGTCAAGCCATGAATCTGATGGAGTTCCTTTGTGGGAATGATTTATGAAGTAGGGTCAGCGTTTGACCGCTAAATGCTCCTCACACCCCTGCATGGATGATACCCCTCTGAACTGGAAGTTATCAAAGAGAAGCCATGCGGTGGAAAGAAAACAACTGTAATGATGGAGGGAGGTGTTGAAGAAGGCAGGTGTTCTGTGCTGCATTTTACTAACGAGGGAGTTGAACTCGATGCTTCAGTGAACACAACATCTGTTCCTGCTTTTAAGCGAGCTTAGGAGCGCCACATTTCTTGGGTATCCATTTTTGCAGGAACACTGATTCTGAAAGCTGAAAATGGACTGCATACGTTACTCTGAGCTCCATAAGTAAACATTCCTGGGACAATCTTGGGGAAGCAGAATGCCTAAAGCGTTGAAGCATGGCATATCTTGGAAAGGTGCTGGTTTTGGCCTGTTCATCTTGTCTCTCAGGCCCTAAAGATTGCATCACATTAGTGAGCACTAATTGGGAATCTGTGCCAGTTTGTCCCAGCCATTAAGGTCAGGCAGAGCGACAGAAAAAGGATGGAATGAGGATAACAAGGTCTCTGCTCATTGCCAAGTCCCATTTTCAGTTTGCCCCAGTGAAATTAAAACCTTTACTCATCATCTAAAGTGCAGGGTTGTGCTTAAACCATTGACCCATATGATTTAGGGTCAGTTCCTTAATGCACAGCCGACTGAACAAGAAAAATTCTTTACAGTGATTATTTCTTTTCAACTGTTTTATAACATCGGGAATCTTTTCTTAAGCTCCCTCCAGTGGAGAAACAGTAGATTTCTGGTCACACACTACCATCTACTGGGCTAATATGCCAAGACAATGAAATTATTAAAATGAATAACGTTTACTGTCCACTTGCTTTCATAACAGTGGCCGTCCTACTAGACCAGTTCCAACCAATGTCCTGTCCATTTCTGTCCACTCTTCCACAAACCGATCTCATTTCTACTAGAGAATCATGCCATTCCAAACCAAGAATTGGTGCTGATCGGTGATCATAATGGTCAGTGTCCAGTGTCCCATCATGTCTGGTGAACCAAACACACCCAAACACTCTACAATTATAATCCTGGAATGTGGAAGCATCAGTATTGTCTACTGCCTGGACATGCAACACAAAGAAGAGTGGGCTGAAATGGACAGCAATGCTGTCCAGGGACTGGTGTAATCCTTCCCAGACCAGGACTGGACACCACTGGCTGGATATTTCTGTCTGGCAGTAACACTGAGGGCTTTACACACTCCAGCAGCACTGCTAGGTCCGATCCACTGGTGAGGAGAATTCATGCATATGTTGTGTATCATATGAGATCCAAGAAGTCCTAGTAGACTTGAAGGGGGTCTGCAGAGGTTGTCATCTATGGAACATCAAGCAGCTGCCCACCCTGAAGCAGAAAAGGAGGTCATAAATGCCTGAGATATGAGGTCATTTGGGGTCATTGAGGCAATCATGAGGCATGAGGCAATCAAGCAAGCCTATGAACTGAATACAACGAGTCTCCACAAAGTTACTCATGTCCGGTAAAATAGGCTCCTGAGGGCATTTTCACGTTTTTTTTTCCTGACCTGGGAGCACTTGCTCTGAGATTTTGATACGTTTGGTCAAGTGTGAAGTTGCTTTCGAGCCTGGGAGCGGTCCAGATAACCGATTTCTGGTCCTTTTGACATCTGTGATCTGGGGTTCAGCAGACTAAGGTTTGCAAGTGTGGAAGCTCTCCTCTACTGGCGTCACATGTATGATTCCGTCATTGGTTTCATCGCCTGCGTTTGTATCCAAGGAACAAGTGATGAACCTAGGTCCTGCCAAAACTGTGCAAAATGAACGCAGGAAAGTCACATTCGGAATTATGCTATCGATCCCTGGTTCGAATAGAATTATTCGATGTGTAAGCAAATCAGCTATAATGAGCCCCACCCCCAAAGGAGCCCAGACTTTGTCCTGGGTGCAGACTTAGGTATTCAGAACAGTTGAAAATAAGATCTGTAGTAACTATCTAACATCTAATTTCAGATGCATGGAGATGCATGCTTGGAATCAGTCACAAGAATGGCAGTCATGCACACATGAACTTGTTTAAATCCGAAAGAGGACCAAACCTGACGACAGGAGCCAAAAACAACCAATTTAATAGAACTGCTCCTAATAAAGAGCAGGACATGTTTGTTCATTGCTTTTTAGGGGGACAGAGTCCAAACAAAATAAACTAAAAACCTGAATGTACTTTATTATTTTAATTATGTGTGTATAAGTAAAGCAAACAGCAAACCCTTCTCATTTTCCTCCATTAGTCAATATCTAGATCAGCCCCGCCCCCTCTCTCAGATAAGTCAGAGTCTATATGCAGGTTGAGCATGTAGTGGAGTTTTCTGAGCTGAATTACTCACCGATGATTGATTTCAGAAGACATTCTATTTATTAAATCAATTTAATCACAATTAGAAGATCTGGAGAGGACCTGTTCACGCCACAATTAATGATAATCACATCAGGTGGTATTTATCAATGCAAAATACAACAACAACAAAAAAAAAAAAAAAAACAAGAACCAAACGTTCTTAAACGAGGATCATTACAGTCCAGTTAGTTGCAACCACTACATTTGCAGTTATGTTCTCTAAGAACATCAAGAACATTTGTGCTTTACAAATTTACACAACCACAAAATCACTACACACTGCATCCAGAAAGTATTCACAGCGCTTGAATTTTTCCACATTTATTATGTTACAATCTCATTCGTTCAATTCGTTTTTTCACTCAGAATTGTACAGACAAAACCCCTCAACAGCAACGTGAGAAACGTTTGTTGAAATCTTGAGCTTCAGATGTTTCTACAACTTGATTGGACACCTGTGGTAAATTCAGTTGATTGGACAGGATTTGAAAAACTCACACCTGTTTATATAAGGTTCCATAGTAGACAGTGCAGGTCGGAGCACAAACCAAGCCATGAAGTCTAAGGAACTGTCTGTAGACCTCTGAGACAGGATTGTATCGAGACAGATCTGGGGAAGGGTACAGATGAAATTCTGTGGCATTGAAGGTCCCACTGAGCAAAGTGGCCTCCACCATCCGTAAATGAAAGAAGTTTGGAACCACCAGGGCTCTTCACTGAGCTGGCCGCCTGGCCAGATTGGGTGATCATGGTAGGAGGGCATTAGTCAGAGATGTGACCAAGAAGACTCTGACAGAGCTGCAACATCGCTCTGTGGAGGGAAGAGAACCTACCAGGAGGACAACCATTTCTGCAGCACTCCACCAATCAAGCCTGTATGGTAGGGTGGCCAGACGGAAGCCACTCCTCAGTAAAGGGCACGTGACAGCCCATCTAAAGGACTCTCAGACCACGAGAAACAAAATTACATGGCCTGATGAAACAAAGATTGGACTTAACTCTTTGGAGTGAATGCCAAGTGTCATGTCTGGAGGACACCAGGCACTGCTTATCATGTAGTCAATACCATTCCTACAGTGAAGCATGGTGGTGGCAGCATCATGCTGAGGGGATGTTTTTCTGCAGCAAGAACTGGGAGACTAGTCAGGGTCAGCCAGAGTCCAGATTTGAACCTGGTTGAAGATGTCTAAAAATAGCTGTGCAATGATGCTCCTTATCCAATCTGTTGATCCAATCTTGAGAGGTTCTGCAAAGAAGAATGGGAGACACTTCCAAAACAGGTGCCAAGCTTCTAGAACGATACTTAAAAAGACTTGAGGCTTTGAGGGGAAAAAATGAATTAAATCCATTTTGGAAAAAGGCTGGAAAATAAAATGTGGAAAAAGTGCTGTGAATGCTTTCTGGAAGCACCGTGGATCTACACAAAGAGTCCATATTCAGGTTCTTCTGCGCTGGAGTACAGTAATGCTGGACTGATATAAAGCACATGACTGCTGGAATGCACGTCACTGGGGAACATCTCAATCATCTCATGCACAAAAGTTTTCTAAAGGCTTTTTTACATCCTACAGTGCCTTACATTTACCACGAACTTCACCACCTCCAACAGTGTCTCGAAGAAGGACCAAGATCAGGAAAATAAGCTGAGTAGTGTTTGGTGTGGTTGGATTCATGCTCTACTGTTGGGTGAGCATTCAGGTTCACTGCAGTAGAATCATCTTCTCACCTATAAATACCTGCTTCTGTTAGAGTTACTCAAACAAACGTGTTTCTACTAGATTTTGGAGAACTGATATGAGGATTCGATTGGTTCAAACTCATCCCAAAAGCTCAAAGCTGGGGGGCTTTCTACCCCTCAAACCCACACCTGGTATGAGGTATGGTGCCAACAGGTCCATGTTTATTAATCTGCTACAGAGAGTCCTATTATATAGGCAGTTCTTCTCTACAGGGACTAGACAAGCTATGCCTGTGCATTTGCACATCTGTGTCAGCAATGAATGCAACTGAATGCAGCTAAATGCATTCATTAGAAATTATTGTCCACAAACATTGGAACATATAGAGTGTAATTGTCAAGGTAAGACAAAGGAAAGTCACAAATAATTAGAAAAAAACAGAACCCTAAAATAAATGTTCTTACACTCTTTTCACTCTTTACACTCAAAGGGTTCTCAGAGTACGGAACCCTCAAGTTGACTCCCCACATAAATAAAAATAAGTCATGGCGAAGACTTAGCAAGGGTTGCCACCTTTTCTAAAATCCCCCCTGTATGATTTTTAACGATATTTCATTGCAAAAATCCAGACACATAAAATTCAAAACTGGACGCTGCTTTGTCCTTCAGGGAGGGAAAAAAAAGGGACAACTTCTATTGAAACCCAGACACTTCTTTGTCATTCGTGCAGGATGCAGGAGGTGGCAACCCTACGAGAGCGAGGTCTTACTAAGTCATTTCAACACCTCAGAGAATGGTGGCCACACCTTATATTTAATTTATGCGGAATGTCCCCTTAGGGTCTCCGTATTTGAGCAATGCAACAGAAGAGCCACGTCTCGCTGCATAAAGATCTCTCATCTCTACAACCATTTACAGACTCTCAATTGGTTAAACCTCAATTGATGATGAAAGAGGGGATTCTCCCTCCATTATGTAGCGGTGGACGGTCTCATTGGTCACTGTGGAAACATACAAGCCATTCATTGGCTCTGTTCTTGCTCTAAGCCCCGCCTCCGCACGCCCCCTAATTATGCATTTTCTTTCCTTTTTCATGCAAGTATGTCCCAAAAAAAGTTTGGAAGTGGCTTTTACCCAACCCCATCAGGACCCTCTCCCCCATCACATCACTCGGAGGGTGAAGACGAGCACGTGCCTCCTCCCAAGTAAAGCCAGTCACTGTTTCCTTTCGAACTGCCGCAACTGCATTAGTGCTGCGCAGCCGTGTCCCCAGATCTGATACGACGGCAGGAGATCCACTGATGAGATCCACTTTTCACGAAGTCCATGTAAAGGTTCTTCACACTCACAGCTCCTTCATAAAAATGCTTCTTCTATGGCATTGCTCTAAGAGCCCTTTGTAGCGCCTTTATTTTTAAAAGAGTGAATAAAGAGTGCAGACTAAAGCAGTCACTCAATCCTAGCATATTTGTCTGTATTAGCTTTCTTTTTATATTAGTATTATATACACTTTTTTATATATTGCTATGGTTTAAAACAAGGAGCTGGTGGGTCAGATGAGGTACTGATGATGCTCGAGCTGGTTCCGGTTCAATCTTTGAGCTCCGTTTTACCCATTTCTGATTCGGATTCATTTGATTCTGAACAAACTCAATGTGCAAGTCAGTGATTTGGTCAGTTTGACCACAGAAGTGACCGTTTTAGACCATTACAGAGTGGTGTACACCGTATACTGGTGCTACTAGTCTACAGCGCCATGGGCTAAAAGGAACGGTTATGGATGCTCAATGGGTTTCTGATTATATGTAGAGACCGTTTATAGCCAGTTTATTAGGTACACCTACCTTGCGCAACCCTCACTGTCCACTTAACAAGTTACACCCGTCATATAGGGCTGCAATTGTTATTCGAGTGGTGGACCTTTCTCTGCATTAGGTCTGCATAACAAACTGGCAACCCAGTGTAATGATAGTAGTATAGCTGTGTGTCGCCCTCTGCAGGCCACGTGATGTTACTGCACGGTGTCCAGAGCCTGTTCAGCGATGAACTCCTCCAGCACTCGGATAATGCTGCAGGCCTCGGGCAAGCCGCTGTGCTCGGCCCGAGCGTTCTGGAGCAAGATGTCTCCGTTCCCACAAGTCTGCAAGAAGACACAGCAGCGGAACAGCGCGTAGTGGCTCATCTCAGCCTGCCGGATAAAGCGCTTCAGGTTGTTCATGTCCTGGATGGCCTGCGTGGACAGAGACAAAGCACATAAAAACTACTGCATCACAGCGGACTCCTGAACTGTATTACATTACGGTTCCCCTGACATTTAGAACAGCTTAACTGCTTTCCTTATGCGAAGGTCTCCACCAGACCCACGCTTGTTCCATTTGTCCTGCAGTACCTTTCATTTGAGAGGTACCACTGGACCGTCTCACATCATGATTAATGGACCTGCTCACCAGTGGATGCATGTTTTCTTCTCGTGTATCTTTTTCACACCATGTAAAGTTTTGTGTTGGGAACCTCTGGGAGATGTTACGGTTACTGGGAATAGTGGAATCAGTGGAAGACGAACTGACCCGTGAAAACCAAAGTTAAAGGCGAAACCTTCTTTCAACATTTAAGCAAGACTTGGTTATTAGTTCTGATTTCAGAGTGAAGAAAGGAAAGAAGCACCATACAAAAGTTTGGGCACCGCAAGAGATTTGAACTCTCAACTTCCACCAAGATCTCAGACCTTTCTTTAACATAAAATGTAGCGTGTGCAGAAATAATGCCACATGTAATGTATATTAAATTCAGAAATTAAATAAACTCCGCCTCCAAAATGTGCAGAAAACAACAAACACAAACCTTCAGTTTGAAGTTCTCCAGGATTTGCCGCAGAAGGAAAGGATTAAAGCGCTCGGCTGCGTTGAGGAAGGCCTGGATCCATTCATCACAAAACCGGTTACTCACTATAGAGGAGGGAAATCTGAGCTGTAAACACCAGCAGCGGGTCTCAATTCAAAAACCAGGTTCGTTCTTTTAGAGTTAAAACACTAGAGCTGGAAGACTCTGATCATCCTGCCACGAGAAAAGACGCTCAAACACATCATGCAGTCAATCTGCCGAAGGCATTTCTCTTAAGGCTCCGCTGTGTGTCGAAGTCGTGGTGCTGATGCTGACCTGCATTAGTGAAAGCTGGAGGGCTGCTGGAGCAGTTGATCACCAGGTCAGAGGTTGAGTCTTGGGAGATGGTTTTGCAGAGAGAGGCTGTTGAAGGCTCCTCTTGCACCAGACCCTGAAGACTCGCTGCTTTAATGAACCTACAGAAGATCATGGAGATCCATTGTTGAGTTCAGTTCCAGAACAATTAGAACAACTGCATTTCTATTATATATACACACACAGTGCTTCCGTAAAGCATTCACAACACTTTGTGGTGCATCTTGGTTCCACTGATCATCCTTCAGATGCTGCTACAGTTTGATTGGACACCTGTGGTCAATTCAGTTGACTGGACATGATTTGGAAAGACACAGCTGTTTATATAAGGTCCCAGAGTAGACAGTGCAGGTCAGACCACCACCCAAGTCTAAGGAATTGTCTGGAGACCTCTGAGATAGGACTGTATAGAGACACAGATCTGGAGAAGGTACAGAAACATTTGCTACATTGAAGATCCCAGTGAGCACAGTGGCCTCCATCATCTATAAACGAGAGAAGTTTGGAACCACCAGGACTCTTCCTTGAGCTGGCTGCCCAGCTAAACTGAATGATCGTGGTAGAAGGGCCTTAGACAGGGACATGACCAAGAACCCAATGGTCACTTTAACAGAGCTCCAACGTTGCTCTGTGGACAGAGGAGAAACTTCCAGAAGGACAACACATGATGGCCCGTCTGGAGAATGTCAAACCTCATGGAGGAAACCAGTCCCTGCTCATCACCTAGACAATACCACTCGTACAGTGAAGCATGGTGGTGGCAGCATCATGCTGTGGGATGTTTGTCTGCAGCAGGATCTCGGAGCCTAGTCAGGGTTGAAGGGAAAGATGACCGCAGTGATGTACAGAGATATCTTTGATGAGAACCTGCCCCAGAGCGCTTTGGACCTCAGACTGTGAATATGAATTGAATACTGTCCATCCTTAAACATACGGAATCTCACAATTTACCAAATAAAGGACTTTTTATTACCTTGCAACATCTGTCTTTGTCTTCTCCTCTGCTCCAATGACCTCTACATGAGTGTGATTCAAAGCCTGCAGGAAAAGTACAGAATCAGAGAACCATCTACACCAGAGATGCCCACGTGAGACAAACACCTACCAAGCCAGGAGAAAATAAGGACTGGATTCCATCGACAATGCTCCAGTGCCCTCTATTGGTCACACACTGCAATTGGCTGGCAGGCTGCTGTCCAGCACATCTGTTAACTACTAGGTTTAGAAGGTCAGACCGAGCAGGGAAATCTCCCATCTGTGCTAAACACTGTCCTTAGAGAACCTGAACTGTAAACCTCACATTCAAATCCCCTGTAATGCTTCTAAAAGCTGGGAGGTCCGATTTTGGACCCCTTTAAACCACACTTACAGTTCTGTGCCGAGCTTTTAGGAAGCTAATCACGTTATTTAAAGACATTTTTATTGTAGAAACTCCAGATCCTGTTAGAACAGATGCAGGTAAACAGAAATTCAGTAAAGAGGAAGAAGAAGGGCTAGTTTGAAGAACAAAGCTTGGATCCAGAGTCTCCTGGACGCCTGTGTTCAATTCCATCAGCAGCGCGGCCGATTTAGCATCACTCCGATTTAGCATCACTCCAAAGTTCACAGGAGGAGAACATTGGAGATGTTTAATGAACACAGTGATGGGAAAACCACCACTTTCTGGTACTGGTTACACCTGGTTCATCTGTCTCAGAACCACCTGAAGCACCTTTTAGTGAAGCACTAAACTCTATAGACCCTTACTGCGTGGAGGAGATAGCTGATGTTAGCCTGGACCAGCTGCACCACTCTGTGGACGTGCATGACGGACTCCTCGTACCAGCGGCTCAGGTAGGGCCCGACCTCCGACTCCAGATTCTGCATCTATTAAAGGGAGGAAACACAGCAGCTTTAAGACACCGACGAGCAACAACGTCACAGGACCACCGAAGTGTAAGTCAGACACATCATACCTCTGGCGTCAAGCTGCTCTGCAGAGCTTGGACGTACTTATCAAGCTCAATTCTGAACGTGGAAGTTGGTTAAAGAACGTGACGTTATTCTCACGTCTGTAAAACTGAGCTTTTATAAGATAAAAGTCAGAAAGTGTCACAGAGAAGAAGAATTCCTCACAGTTGGGAGGGGGGGTTTATCAGCGGGGCTAAGGATATAAGTTCAGGCCCTTCTCTGAGCCACCGAGGAGACAGACCACCCATCCGTTGCCGTCTGCCTCAGGCTGCTCTGGAGACCTTTCCTGCTCCAGCAGACAGCAGTAGCAGCCCACGGCCTGTTCAGGAACACTGGAAAACACACACAGACCGTGGATTTAACAAGACTTCAACCTGAAAATGCTCTATGTTGACTTATCTCTCCTAAAGGAGGTGGGTTTCTGATGGTGGAGGTCCAGTGAAGACATTTAAGGATTGTTGGAGATGCATCTTGCAGTCTCAACTTGATAGGACAGCCTGATCTGGCCCTGTTGGTGGTTGTTCCACTTGGAAATGATCTAATTTCTAATTGTTTTCTTTTTAAATCCCTTCCCAGACTCATCTGCATCTACAACCTTCTTTCTGAAGGCCTCAGAATGTTCTTTGGATCTCACCATGGTGAGTCCACCCACTTCAACAATCAAGAGCAAACCAAACTAATGTCTGAAGATCAAATGACCATCTGCCAACATACCGTTAGAAAGAAAGGTATTCTAGACGTCCTAACTAATGACATTCCTACAGAACGTGGTGGTTTTCCATCAGTGTGGTCATTAAACATCTCCAAAGTTCTCCTCCTGGGAGTCTAGTATTATTTACAGTCTCATCCACACCTGCTTTGGTAAAACAGTGCTTAGTGGTGTTAAATCAGGTGTGCTGCTGATGGAATTGAACACAGGCATCCAGGAGAACCTGGATCTAAGCTTTGTTCTTCAAACTAGCTCACAAGATCTCAACTCCTTCCTTCAGAAGGAGAATTTCTTCTTCCTCTTTACTGAATTTCTGTTTACCTGCATCTGGAGTTTCTACACTGATCACTCTTATTGATCAGAGACAGCAGGAGACATACAGAGATCACAGCGAGGGTATTACCTCAGCTCCACTGTGGCGATGTTGCCCATGCCCCCCAGCAGGGCTCCTTTGCTCAGCCTGCGGGAGATGTAGCTCCGTAGTTCAGGCTCCGCCTCCGCGGGCAAACTGGTGTCCAACAGGGTTAGACTGCAAGAAAGGGCAATTCGGTTACCTAGGCGATCAGCAAACACAAAGCAAAAAGCTCGATGACAGACAGCTGAGCAGGTGATGAAGCGCTGATGAGGACAGGAGACACAGAGGACGATGCCAGCAGAACCAGTCAGACCACTGAAGCCCCACGTTTCTAAACTGCTGCAGCCTGTAGATGTTCTTCACATTCACATGAATCTACAGCAGAGCGGTTCCTCTAATGTAGAACTAAGTCTGTTTACACCGAGCTTTGATTAACAGCTGCAGTAATTAATACTCTGTAATCAGAAACGAATAGTAATTAAAAGTAATTACAAATAATGATAAATAAAAAGCTGTATTTTGTCAGTTTTTTTAGACATAAAAGCCAAATATTAAGAAGTGATATCATCTTTTTGCTCTACGGTTCGAGTCTGACTTGCGTGTGGGCAGAACGGCAGAATGAAGTGAACTGCTACAGTAATGGCTTCAGGGTTGATTACACACTAGAGGGCGCTCGTGAGCGAGTCCAGAATGAATGGGCACATGGAGCTTTGGTGCAAATCCTAATTTGTACCAGATTATTGTTTTCTATAGTAAATTAATTTTAATTGTAAATGCCAACCAATCAGCACGCGGTAATTGTAAACGCCAACCAATCGGCACGCGGTAATTGTAAACGCCAACCAATCGGCACGCGGTAATTGTAAACGTCAACCAATCGGCACTTGGTAATTGTAAACGTCAACCAATCGGCACTTGGTAATTGTAAATGCCAACCAATCAGCACGCAGTAAATCTAATGTCAGTATCTAACAGCACAAAACTGTAGTTTGTTGTAAGAAAACTATGATTCCCATAGAAATGTCAGTAATTTTGAATGTAAAATCTTTAATCTTCGATGTTCCAAATTTAAAAGAAGTTTAAATAAATCTAATAAAATGATCATTCGATTTTAGCCCTTTAGCTCCATTCGCTGCCCTCCACTGTGGTCGTGCTCGTTCACGCCCTCCAGCAGGTAGCCGTCAGGTTTTCGGTGATAGAACAGGAATGGAAAGTGGCAGGTTCCTGATGAAGAAGACTGCGGTCAGAGATCAGCTCAGCAGGTTATGCACATCATGAAAAGCCTGAGATGGGGACAAAGCGACACACACGATCCAGAAGCACCTGTTCTGTTGAAAGGACACAAAGAACACTTAGAACCACAGAAGCGCAGCGACCGACACTGAGAAGAGAGAACCGTATTACCTAAAGTCATCCTGGCTGGTAGTGGAGTCTGCTCGTCTTTGGCTCCAGGCTGCACTTTCCACCGCAGCCTCAGATCTGGACAGTTAATAATGAGCTTAACACTTCAGTCACATGAATGATGCAGAAGATGATGACTTAAGACCTTTGAAGACCCTTCTGTACACAGCATTCCTTGGTACAGGTCTAATAGGGATTGGATTGGATTGTTGGGCCCACAACGGGCCAGGAGAACGTTTCCTGGACAGGGATTAGGTCTTGTGATAGGGATAACACAGAAAGGATCTGTTTAATCCAGAACTAGGAGTTGGGAATGGGTTCCTGCCTCAATTGGAGGAGGTCACGTATCTTGAGCAAGAGGTTGGTATGTGGATCGGTGCTGTGTCTGACTCTGACTCAAGGATCTCAACCAGCCAATCTACAACCCTCATCTATGGCCATGAACTTGGCTGGACCCTCTCTAAGAGATAGGGTCAGGAGCTCGGTCATCCAGGAGGCACTCGGAGTAGAGCTGCTTACCCTTTCCTGCTGCACGCGGGGAAACATAACCCCCAACAGTGAGCACACGTGCCCGGAGTGGTGGGCAGCCCAGGAGAGCAGCTGGGGAGTTAAATGTTGCTCAAGGGCACAAGCGCCCTGCCAGTTCAGGGAATCAAACCAGCGACCTTCCAGTCATAAGGCTGGTTCCCTCACCACCAGGCCAGGAGGGGGAGGGAGGTCCACGACTCTTTGCTCAGGTCACAGCCCCATGACCCGGACCCTGGATAAGCAGCAGACGATGGACGGATGGATGAACAGACGCAATCCCTGCCCAGGAAAGCGGTACAACATATCTGAAAGACCCTCACCCTGACTGCAATCATATCCTTCACTGGCTGTGAGGATTTGATTGCACTCAGCTACAAGAGAAGAAGTCATTAGAGAGGTCAGGGTGTTGGATGATCACCATCCCAACTCATCCCATAAGTACTGGGTGGAGCTCCCAGCTCAGTGTGTGTGTGTGTGTGTGTGCTGTAGACCCCTGTACCCCACACCCGCATTGGGCAGGGTGCAATCAGCTTCACAGGCTTCAGGCAGTCCTGTACTATTGTCAGATCTTCTCTACAGGGACTGTGTAGATTCCATTCACCACCAGGGGTTTCTTTACCAACATCTGGACAGTACAGGTGAGCAAAGGTGAGCAAAGGTGAGCAAAGGTCTCCACCCCCCACCCTCTTACCTGCTGTTCTGGTAGTAATATATGGAGTAATAGGAGTTGATCTGTTGGATCCTGGGGCTGAGAGCAGCCAAGTCTTCGTGGTCGAAGTCAGTGTCCTTCTCCTCCACATCTATGGACTCCTGGAAGGAGGAGGTCTGGGAGGTAAACATCTCCAGCTGCAGGCCAAACAGCTCAAACAGGCCAAACCAAACGCAGGGCGAGTGTGGAGCGAACGAGTCCTCCTCGGAGAGCCGAATAATCACGAATGCAAGGATGTGGTGGAGAAATTAGCTTTAGCACAGAGAGAAATCAGGAGGAACGCGTTCTGCTCCTGCAGCAGGGGGACTGCGCATGCGCGTTCTGGCCTGCGCTGATCTGTATATCAGTATGCAGTACAATCCGCATGACATACATATCCACAACCGATTATTCCCCTATCAAAATAAAGGTTTTTCCCTTTTATTGTCTAAATCGACCTAAAACCTGATTATTTCTCCCTTTAATATCATCTGGACTGTGAAAAAAGACCCTTAATTAATGCTGACCTATCAAACAAACAAAAGACATTCATTTGGCACATGGGGTAATAAATAAATTATACCACTGCAATCACACTAATAAAATAAAAGAGCGGACACTTTGATTAAAGTATTAGCAGAATAAAATATTTAATTTCTGAATTATTTAATTTCAGTGCTGCATAAAATTGATGCCGTGCTTAAAAACAAATAATTTGAAATTAAAATAAATATAAAATTATAATACAATAAACAATATACAATAAGAAATTAAATAAAATAATAGTATGCATACAAATTGAAATGTGTACAGAATTATGAGTATTTAATTTGAATGGTGCATAAAACCGATTCTGTGGATTAAAAAACTAATAATAAAATAAAATAAAGATAGATTTCATAAAGTAACTGCACTTCGCTCCGCCCACCTGCGCGCGTCGCTGCTCTCGCGAGACTCGCTCTCCGGCCTAAGCGGCTCCCGCGCCTGCGCGCTCCCTCTTTCCGCCATATCGCAGAGCTGGTGAGTCTGACCTGCTCAGATCGCTTCATTAAATCCTCCCGAATCCGCGGCATCTCCGCGCGCAGCGCTGATTTTACCACCGGGGCGGGTTCGGGGGCAGTTCGGGGACGTTAGTGGTGGGGTATGTTGGTTTGTGGTGGGTTTTAAAGGGGTTTTTGGAGGATACTCAGGTTCTTGGTGCCTTGAGTCCGCAGCTCCGGCTGATTATCAGTGGTAAATGTGTTTATCAGGGCTAAATATCTTTATCAGGGGGTTAAATGTGTGTATCAAGAGGTTGAATGTGTGTTTGTAAGCATTGAGTCGATTAAAGAGATCATTTTGGGTTCAAAGCCCGTTTAGGGGGGCCATGTTGGTGTGTGAGTGTGTGTGTGTGTGTGTGAGTGAGTGTGTGTGTGTGTGTGTGAGAGAGGGTGTGTGTTTGGTGTGCATAAATGTGAGACTGAGTGTGTGTGTGTGTAAAATGTGTGAGGGAGTGTGATTGTAGATGTAGTGTGTAAATGTGTGTGCTGCTCCTGTAAGCCTGTCCTGTGTTTGTAGGCATCATGGTGCGGATGAACGTGCTCGCCGATGCTCTGAAATGCATCAACAATGCAGAGAAACGGGGGAAGCGTCAGGTCCTGCTCCGACCCTGCTCCAAAGTCATTGTCCGTTTCCTGACTGTCATGATGAAGCACGGTGAGTTTCAGACCTGCTCTCAGACCCTGAACATCCTCCTGAAGGAACCACCACCCTGGTCTGGAAGCCACAGCTGTACTTCAGACCGGCTTAAATCTGATTGAGGCTGATCGTAAACTTGCTGTGTCTCCAGGTTACATTGGCGAATTCGAGATCATCGACGATCACAGAGCCGGGAAAATTGTGGTGAACCTCAACGGCAGGCTGAACAAGGTACGGTTCTCAGTGTGTTGAGGATTGTGGGACTGTTAAGGTTTCAGCTCTTGGGGTTCAGTTCCTCTCTCTCTTTGCCAATCAAGTGGAAGAAATTCCATGGAATTCCTAGTTCATTCAAACATTGGCTAAGGGAACCAGGGGACATGCTTCCAAGTGCCATCCGGGGACTTTCTGGACCGGGCTGATGACCGATGACCCTACACTTGTACTGTCCAACTTGGTTCTCGCCCGGGTTTCTGGGTATTAGGGTTCAGTGTGGTGCTTTGCCTTTTTAACTCGTTTTCTCTTCTGAAGCGTGTTTATCATTTGAGTCTCTCTTCTGTATTCAGTGCGGCGTCATCAGCCCAAGGTTTGATGTGCAGCTGAAGGATCTGGAGAAGTGGCAGAGCAATCTCCTGCCTTCAAGACAGTTTGGGTAAGTCTGTGTGAATGAGGTGTTCACTATCAGTAGCTCAGACCCCGTAGTTGCTGCCACACAGGTCCTTTTTACTCCAGCAGTCAAGTTGCCAGTTTGGAGAGGCAATGTCTGCATGACGGCCGTTCTTGTCTTCCATCATGGTGCCTGATTCATGTCTAAACGATGAATGAACACATTTGCACAAGAGGAACCACAGAGTGACGTAGATTAGGAATCCGATCGATGGTAGTATTTTTGTTTCTAAGCCTCATCGAGCATTAGATGAACGTCTACAGCTGTGTTTCTCAACCTGGACACCCTCCACACTGCGCGTTTTGGTGGGTTCCCTGCTTTGACGGGCACTGACTGAAGTCTGGTTGAGCGTATGTTCACAAAAAATGTAATGACTGAGCTCAATTTCAGCTTGTTCTTAATCAAATTTCTTGACCGAACTCAAATCTACGACCTCAGCGTGCGATTTACACGACTACTTCGATAATGGGGTAAGACCGTCTTTTGGCTTGCAGACGTTGTCCCCGCTGATTAGTTATGCCCATCCTCATGGCCTCGGAGCTGAGGAAAGTGGCTTTCGGTGTCGTTCCAGTCCTCAAATATGGAGGTGTAATTTAGAGAATTGAAGTGGCGGCTCGTGTTTTTGGTGTTTAGGTTTGATGACCAGCATGTCGTCTATGTAAGCTTAGAACTGTTCTTTCCACACGTATTCGGAGATTTGCTGCTCTTGGCTTTACGTTTAAGCCAGGGCTGCAGAACGTGCTCCGTTATATTCAATCAAACGAGTGTAATTACAGCTTTTGTAATGAAACATGCCGTTACGATGTTTAAGCACTGATGTCCTTGATGCTCGGAGAAGTTGATGGAGTAAAAGAAAGACTCCATTTTTTAGGCTGACAATAGCCAATCAATATACCCTTCACTTGCACACTTGTACCCTGCGCTAGTCACAAGGGCTACAGTTAACACTACACCAGGAGTGTCGAACCATATCCATGGTAACAGATGTTCGGATACAGTCTGACACCCTTGCTGCGCACCATGTGTTTAGTTAGAGCACTAATAATAAGTCGTGCTGTAATGTGACGCACCTTACAAGAGTCCAAAGCGCGGCTTGAAGGC
Organism: Acestrorhynchus altus; assembly: GCA_034509495.1. Lineage (NCBI taxonomy): Eukaryota > Metazoa > Chordata > Actinopteri > Characiformes > Acestrorhynchidae > Acestrorhynchus > Acestrorhynchus altus. Next base: position 2,910,200 of record CM067520.1, read on the forward strand.
GAAGTTGTTTGATTACCAACGTTTTCTTACCGAAACAATGTCTCGATAATACTTAAATGATCTTGAGGGCAGTTGAGGCAGTTTGCTGCAGAATTGAGAAGGTAAAAAGTGGCTTCTTCAGTTTGTTATTGTCATTTTTGCAAAAGCAGACCTGCTTGCAGACCTGAATGCTGGCACAGACATTTAGCAGGTTTTTCGTGGCTCCCAGGACCTGCTGTATTCAGGGGTCCCTCTGTCGCCAAGGTTGGTGTAATATGATGGTCTGGATGCTTTTCGAACTTTAACCCCACCTCGCCAGAGCTTCTCAGGCTGTGTTCAAATCAACAGCCCCAATCAGATGTTTGACCATCAAATCCAAACCACCCTTGAAATCCGAATGTAATCGGATAATGTAACGTGTGGAAGCTCGACACATCTTCTGCATCACTTGCACCGTGAGTGTCCGGTGTGTTTGGAGCCCAGAACAGCATTGCATAAAACCAGTGCAGAGGTCTGTGACAGTGTTGGCTGTTCATCTCAATAGATCTGGACACAGCTGGAGCTTCTGGTGCATTGAAGCTCCAAGTTGACCAAGTATAAACACCCACATCCTTATAGGCTGAAAAATGTTGCAGAAACCTGGTAGCTGGTGGTCTTTTGATGGCATATGGCCACCGTAGCCAGCGTGTTAACCCCAACATGGTAGTTTTGGATGAGCGCCATACTTGCGCATGAACGAAGAGGTAGCGATGTAGGTGTGATACGAGTGTTGTGTACAGCGCGATATAACTGCAGTTATGTCCAGAGAAGCAGGTGGGGCTTAACATCGTTTGGTGGTGTTCGTAATCTTTCAAATTTAGCTGGTTCTTACCGCACCTTTCCACGTCCATTCAGCTCTACGAGATAATTAATGGTATCGGAGTCTCTGAGTAACTTGGTTTTGGTTTTAGATGCATCAGATTGTCCCCGAACACTGGAGTTAATTTCCCCTCAGGCAGTTCGGTTAATTCCTTGTCTCAGGAATTAATCAGGATTGGGTCTAAATGTCGTTGCACACGTTTGATACTGTAGCTGGGCTTCCACGACTGACTGGGCTTTTGCATTTATTCCATCCCACCCCTTCAAACGGTCAATATGGAAGGTACTTGGTGGACGTCTGTGGGGAAGGTTTCTTCGATATTCACTAAATTGCTTTTTCACTGTAAATTGTTTTGCTGATTGTCTGTGCCGCTGCACTTGGTGGATATTGATTTAATTGACAATATTTCTAACAAGCCACAAATGCAGGGCCTTGAGCCTTATAAGAGCCTTTTTATTGACCTCGGTTGAGCAAAAGTGTGGACTAATTTACTTGTAATCAGCTTCCCGAACCGTGCTGTATTGCTGTAATTTGTCCGTCACTTTTGGCCATTTCACTAATTATTTTCCTATTTTCTTTCTCCTGCAGGTTCATTGTATTGACGACCTCAGCTGGCATCATGGACCACGAAGAGGCTAGACGAAAACACACAGGAGGAAAAATCCTAGGGTTCTTTTTCTAAACATGTAAAGGCACCAACAAATAAAACCAGTTTTCATTGGACCAAACGCTCTAGTGTGGTTTTATTTGAGTGGAACGTGTGTACGGGTGTAAGTTCATGATGTCTGAAGGTAGTTAAGTTTGAGGATTTGGATTTCTGTGGACAGTCGGTTCCTGAGCTCACAAACGCACTAGTACCTATTATTTGAATGCAGCCGAATTCTCAAAAACCTGTTTTTAGTTATGTAGGAGTGGTTTCCCAAACAGGAAGTAAACCTGTATGAGCTCTAAATGGAGATTTATCCATGACATGCCCAAACCCTTACTCCCAAGAGCCAATACACACCAGGTCATTTTTGAAGGACACACATTCATTGTAGAGACCTGGTAGTCCCAGGATGCAGAACAGAATTCTGGAAGATCACGTTTGACACTCCTCCATCTCTTCTCTTGCGATCTCCCATCCCACCAAACATTTCAGCAGGGCTTTCAACTCCTTGCTGGACGTTAAAATGTCATGGAAATCTCACCAGTGTTAAGCAGTACTTTAATATGAATGTCTCATGTAGGGCTTGACATGAACGTATCAGGAGTGAGACCTCAAACTGAGCCAGTTGAATAGCTCTACCAAAGACAAACATGTCCACAGAGTCAAATGAATTACTCGTGACTGGTGTAAAATAGTCAATAAGTCTTATTGATTTGAGTTCATATTAATAGTGATGCATTGAAAAGCAGATCTCTCAATGTTACGTACCTGTGAACCACCGCGTTTAGTTTGGACTGATTGTTCATCACTACCACCTTTTGGCCAGAAAAGCACCATCTAAAAATAATCCATGACTGCTGTTAACGTTTGAGTCAGATCATGAAATTGTTATTAAATATAGAATTCAAGTAACTTTAATTACGTTTAATCAGATTTTCACATTAAAATACATCAGGGGGACATTTTCTGAGGCCAAACCAAGGTGTCTGATTTCATTCCTTTGGCATGTTCTTCTACCAAGAACCTACAACCACAAAAAGGAAATTATTTTCAATATTAATAAGAAATATTTGCACAAAGTTAACCGTGACTCACATCAGTTTATATTAAATATACAAAGACTGGTTGGGTGAGGAAGGTCCCAAGACAAACACAGTTCCAAGACACCTTTGTGTTGATGTTCATTCAGTGGAGACTCCATCAACCTGCAAATGACATTTGGGGTTTTGGTGGCAGAACAGCAAGTCAGTATCTGGTCAATCCTCCATCTGACCATCACTGGATCCCAAACGGAACCTGGATTCTTCTAAAGATGATACACTTCCAGTCGTGGTTGCATGTGTGCCCTCACATGACCATTGCTCCCAACACCTATTCGCTTGGTCAGGAGAGCCTAGGTGGTGAGAAGTTTGGTGAAAAACCGCCTGCTTCTCTCAGTCTGACGAAGCCCCCAAAGATATGTCTCACAGTCAATGAGGTACACTAACCAAAAGTAGATTCCAAGAGCCTTTTAATAGGGCAGCAGGGAAACACCTCACGCCCTCTTGTGCCAAGATTCCGAAATGAATCGTGTCCTATTTTTTAATAGTACGATCGACATTTCTTTATCGGTCAGCTGATGCCAGTCCTGAAACTGCCCGGCTCCTCGGACAGGCCTTGTAAACGAGGGCCAGGGCTGGTCCGGTGCCCGTGAGCAGCAGTTGTGGTATTTCACACTCGCTGTGTGTCTGAGAGCCGGCCTCTGATCTCCCAAAGAGGCTGGGCTCAGATCCCGCTCCTCATTCACCTCGGGAGGAATGATGTCATGATGGCTTTAGTGGCTCCTCTCAGTGTCAGCGAGCCAGCAGTCTGACCACAGAGCGAGAGCCTTCAGTCCTGGATCCTGCAGAACTGTAGAACAGAACACCCTTCACATGTAACTGGATGTAATGGACAGGTGCTGAAGCTGGAACCTCTACACTGTGTCTCCAAATGTTTGTGGACACCCCTTCCAATGAATGCATTCATCTACACTCATTGCTGACACAGATGTGCAAATGCACAAAGCTTGTCCAGACCCTGCATTCTGGGAACCATGCCCAATGCCTGGTGTGGTCTAGAGGGGTTTTGACTGTACTTCATCCAGTCATTTGGTGCCAAAGTTGGGGGAGTGGAGGATGAATGCATTGGATGCAATCAAACCCCAATGGTTATGTTCATCACTGTGTGTGATCATTTTAGATGCTGAGATGCTCTAAGGTTTATTTTGAGGTTTTTTTATTGGATTTATTTGATTATTTGGGTTTTTATACAGAAGTGCTTCTAAACTTTTTCATTAATGAGCCTCTAACAGCAGGGGGCGCTGTACCCTCAGGTTTGCTGAGTGCAGCCCGTCTCTGAACCTCCCTGCAGTTCTCTGGCAGCTGCTGCTCTATTCACACACACACACACACACGCAGCTCAGAGGAGCAGAGGAGGATGCTGCAGGACTTAGCAGAAGATACAGCTGCACCTCTCTCTCTCTCTCTCTCTCTCTCTCTCTCTCTCTCTCTCTCTCTCTCTCTATCTGTCTCTGACTCTCTCTGTCTGTCTGTCTCTCTCTCTCTGTCTGTCTCTCTGACTCTTTATGTGTGTCTCTGTCTCTCCTTTTCTCTCTGCTTGTCTCTGTCTCTCTCTCTCTCTCTTTCTCTTTGTGTCTGTCCCTTTCTCTCTCTCTCTCTCTCTCTCTCTCTCTCTCTCTCTCTCTCTCTCTCTCTCTCTAACTTCCTCTCCACTCATTAAATAAAAAACAACACTAAGGAATAAAAAAGGGGGGGTTGCAATTCCAAGCATCTGAGGCTGATCAGGACACGAAGGGGAAAGGAGCATGCAGGCACTCTGACTCTCTCTCTTTCTCTCTCTCTCTCTCTCTCTCTCTCTCTCTCTCTCTCTCTCTCTCTCTCTCTCTCTGGTCTGGGGGAGAGCAGACATTGATCCTCTCTCGCTCCTTTATCGCTCTGGCTGCCATTGTGTGCAGCTCACAGTCTAATGTGCAGATAGGCGTGTGCATAATTGCTGCTTGGTTATCATTTCAGCACGGAGATTATGTCTGGGATTTTATCTGCATGGCTTGTTATGAACGACGGATCTGGGCCTATCCTTCAAACATCATACCTTTTTGACGTTGGAGGGCGGGACGGGGACGATTACTGTCTCTGAGATTTGAATTTGAATAAATATCACTTTCTCTTAAGGCATAAATGTCATTTTCTTGGGAAAGAGGGGAAAAGGGAGATTTCACTCAGGCTCCGGTGCCGTGTGGGTGGAACGCTCTGCTGGTGGGAAATAAAGGCCTGAAATGGCAGATGGAATATGGGTGCTGGGATGAGCACATTTCATTTCTGCAGGGCTGAAATTGTGGCGAATGATGATGATGGTGATGATGGGACCGTTTCGGAGTCACTGACTTGTAATGCAACACAACGGCGGTCTGCGTGTCCTCCTCGCGGCGCCGTATATGATCACTTTTCTATCAAATGTAAGAGGCGAAATGTCGGGTGGGCTCCGGCCGCAGAAGACAGTAATCAGGTCCAGCCCATTGCCTCTGCTGGCTAAGTGCTTATTTGATGGGTTTGGGCATTTGATGTTCGGGCCCATTGGCCGTGTGGTTCCGAGTGACTGGGTCTCCTCAGTAGGCTGATGGGGCATTACAGCACCCCACCCCCCACCTTTAGATGCCTCCTGAGCAGTAAGAGTGGCAGGAACCATGCACTGCTAATTACATCATCGATCAATCCTCATGCATGTTTGGGGGGATTAACCAAAAATCCCCTCATTTAGTGCCACCAGGACAGACCACCAGAAGACCAGCCAGTACACTGAGCAGAAGTGCTCAGTTTGAGTCCGATCTCCAGGACCAGGGTTACTGAGCACCAAGACGTGACCGGACCCCTAAAACAACCTGGGAATGATGCTTCAGAAGTTCCGGACTCTGCAGGAGTGCTCCAGGTAGATCTGCTATTGATCCAGTTCCTGCTGTATTTTATACAATTACCAAGGGCGTGAAGTGTCACCACTGCATGTTAATGCCCTTCATCCTGCGAACAAATGACAGACCCAACACGGTGGTCATCAGATAAGAGGAACAGCAGGACTTTTCTTCAGGTTTCTGTAAACTGGACAAACATTAGGTTCGCGATGACAGAGAGACGTAAAAGTACATTTAGATGTACACACACTTCTGAAAAGGTGCTGGATAATTCATACTGGACACTGAGTAATTTTATACTGGACACTGAATAATTCATACTGGACACTGAATAATTCATAATGGACACTGAATAATTCATAATGGATACTGAATAATTCATACTGGACACTGAATAATTCATAATGGACACTGAATAATTCATACTGGACACTGAATAATTCATAATGGACACTGAATAATTCATAATGGATACTGAATAGTTCATAGTAGATATTGAATAATTCATAGTAGATACTGATTTATTCATTCTGGATACTGAATAATTCATAGTAGATACTGAATTATTCCTACTGGATCCTGAATAGTTCATAGTAGATATTGAATAATTCATAGTAGGTACTGAATTATTCGTACTGGATACTGAATAATTCATAGTAGGTACTGAATTATTCATACTGGATACTGAATAATTCATAGTAGGTACTGAATAATTCATAGTAGATACTGAATTATTCGTACTGGATACTGAATAGTTCATAGTAGATACTGAATTATTCATTCTGGATACTGAATAATTCATAGTAGATACTGATTAATAATAATTATTCATTTTTACACTTTAAATGATGACCAATTTGAGGATTTTTTTTGAAATAATATCTGGTTTGTGTAAATACGTTTTTGAATCTTTTGGTGAAGAAATGTTTGTCAAACTACAAAAACAACCCACAAAACTGGCCCCTGGGTTCTAAAGGATAAGAAATCAAGAACACAAATGATAGAAGTAGCCATGGCCGAATAATGGACCCTTTCTCACAGAGATAAGGTCAACTGTGACAGTGAAACTAAACCTCCAGGAGTTACGGAGCAAAAACTGTTCAGACGAATGTCAGATATATGACACATGAAAAAGATTGGATTTGGGCCAAAGAACGGACTTTCCCTGCTGTGTGATATTAAGTATGTAATATCTAGCATCAAGTAAGTGAAGAAAATAGAAGAATAGTCCAGTATCTAGTGCAGGTTTTCAAGTTCTAGTATTAAGGATGTAACTTAAGTATCAAAGTAAACCAAGAATCTAAAGCCCCAGGAACCTTATGATGGTGTATAATATGAATCGTTTAATATTTGTCTTAGAATTACTCACCAGAACATGCAATAATTCAATTTTCTTCCTGTGACATCATTTGTTCATCCACAACATCACCACACTATGTAACGTCCTCATATGATTAAAGGAGTAGAAGGTCTAAGGAGAAGGTGCTGTTTGTTCAGGCACAGTGTCCGTCTGTGGCCTGGGTGATATTTTGGATGTGGGTGGCTTCTGGGACTTCAGAGAGCATTTAAAGGAATGGGGTTTGACTTGTGAGTCGTCCGTCTGCCTCAGACGTGTGAACAAACAGAGTTCCGTGAGTAAATAACACCAGGGTGGTGAGTGGCTCGCTGAACTTTCATCAGGACACGGTGGCCGTTGACAGTCGTGAGAGTGGTCGGTGGTGGCCATTTGAGGTCAGTGAGAGGGATGGTGAGGCAGGGAGGCTGCTCTGGGGATCTGTCTGGTCAATACGACGAGCTGGTCAGACCTGACTGCAGCTTTTGTCACTGGATTGTGTCTCAAAGAACAAGAAGGTCAGCATCACCATGTAGACCTGCCAGCACTCTAGGCTGATTTTTTTTTTTTGTCGGATGCTTTTGTAGATTGACGGAAAAAAAAATCGGGGTTCGTATGAACTTGACTATGTTTTGTTTAAAAGTTTATATATAATTTATTTTATTTTATTTTATTTTATTTTTGCTTATAATAAAATACTTAACATTGGTTTGAATATACCTTTTTGTTATGTATGTATCAGTATTATTCCTTCTCAGGACTTTTATTCTAAAATTTGAAGACGATGTAAGCAAAGAAAGAGAGCAAACAACCCCTCCCTTCTCATTTTCATCTGTACCCCAATATCTGGGTCAGTGACATCATCAGCCCCGCCCCCTCTCTCTGATCAGTCAGAGTCTGTATGCAGGTTGCGCATCAGCCCCGCCCCCTCTCTCTGATCAGTCAGAGTCTGTATGCAGGTTGAGCATCAGCCCCGCCCCCTCTCTCTGATCAGTCAAGTTCATTAAAAAGACTTCCATCCTGCTTTTATTGGAATTACTGTCTCTACTGTCCAGGGAGGACTTTCTACTAGATTATGGAGCTCTGTTGTGAGGATTTGATTGCACTCAGTGTTAGTAAGGTAAGGATGTTGGTTGATCACCACCCCACCTACCCCCAACTCCACACCAAAAGTATTGGTGGAGCTCTATCATTCCAGAGAACAGTTCCACTGCTCCACAGCTTAATGCTGGGGGACGTTAAACCCCTGTGGCCCACACTTGTCATTAGACATGGTGCCAGTAGGTTGTTCTTTGTGTTTATCTGCGGCAGAGTCCTTCTCTATTGGCAGTACCTGTACAGGGACAGGACGCAATGGGTGCAACTTAATGTGTTCATTAGAAGGTGTCCAGAAACATTTGGACTTCGAGTGTACCAAGCATCGTTGGTTAGATTTGACGAGTGTCAGTGCCAGGGTATTTATCAGAGCCAAGGCCAGGAACGCCAAGGAAAACCTCTATCCTAACAAGACGTCGACACCTTAAGAGGAATCATTACCTCAACTCAACCTCCTTAAAACTGATGCCAGCAGTCCCTGAACAGTGAATATGTATGAAAATTGCAATGCAACCAATGAAAGCCTGTGTTTATCTTCCCAGACAGTGCAATTCTTATAAGCTAGGCCTGGGGGCAGTAGTGGCCTTCCCATCACCGGTCTTGTGGCAAGAACACCACAGTCCTCGCATTCTCCAGCTGCATCTGAAAGGCTTAAAACACCAATTAAGATCAGTCCTGCTGATAGCAGAATTAGTATTGTGATCTGAAAGGGTCGAAGTGAGCTTTTTTTACTCCGCAGTGCTGATCAAATGCCTCTGCTATCACACGATCTGGTGGGAGATTCATAAATAAATTTGGCCTAATCAAGCGGTCACCGAAGCGATTGGCATGAAACGAGTGCTGGATGCTCTGAGAATGACCCTTTTTGGTGTATTTACTTATCTTTCTCTAAAATTGCTGTTTTATGGATGCTTTTGAACATACCGAGTCTGACCTTTAAGCCTCTTCTTACAAAGCATAAGCCGTTTTTCCCATTTTTTTTAATCATTTTGTCTCATCAGATTAGTCATAAATAAGAAGTGATTGTAATATTAGAGTGGAGGGATGTGTTTATTGTGGAAACTTGGCAGGATGACATTCCAGAGACATTCCTGGGAAACCCTTGCTGTGTAGGAGAACATTATCCTGCTGAAAATCGAGGCAATGGCTCCCCAGATCATCGCACCTTCAGTTGGGCCAGTGTGTCGCTCCACAGCATACTCAGGTCTGATCTTTGGATTCCAAACATGGATTTGCTGCTAAAAACAATATGGTTCCACTCCCTCAGAGTCCAGGTTTCTTGTTCACGACACCAGTCCAGAAGAAAGCGATGGTGGCTTGGTCCGAATGACCTAGATAGCGGGCAATTCATCTAAATAACCATCCTGCTTCTCTCAATCTAATGATGTGCACCCAGTCTGTCAACTGGGAAAAATGTCTTTGAGTGACAGAGATTCAATTGGTCAAAAATAGGGTCATTTCGTGGTACCTTGATTAAGTCTAACTTGACCTAAATGTTCCCCACTGGCTTCCAGTGGACGCAGTTCATTCAAAGGTACTGACGTCAATGCTCTGACCTCCTTTATAGACATTCTGCAGGTGCTAAAAAAGGGATTTGGAACCAAGTCCAGCACAATTTGCTGGACAAGGGCTGTAGCTGGCATGATAACACCATGGCAGTGACATTTCACTGCACCATTCCTCCAGAACCTTGAAGAGCGTAGAAAGGAGGCAGGGATTAAAGACTGCTGGTGTTGCTCTTTAAGGACATTCCGTGAACACAGAACATCTTCAAGTTGAGGAACAAAGAGATAATATGCAAATCCAATCAAATGTATTTGTACAGCACTGTTTTACAACTGATGATGTCACAAAGCAGCTTTACAGGAATCAAAAATAAGAAGAAGGAAGAAACCGTGGCAGGAACCAGGCTCACGAGGGGGGACCCCTCCACCTCTGGTCAGACTACTTATATTGCTCAGGTGTGCTGGAATAATGACGGTATACAGAGTAATAACTTTGGTCAGCTTCGGTTACCAGAGTGTTGCGAGTGACTCCAGAAGATCTGACAGGGTGTGGTGATGATCATGCTGACCACACTAACACTCTTACTGCTGAATGCAATCAGATCCTCATAACAATGTTCCACAATCTAGTAGAACGTTTTCCCTGGACTGTAGAGACAGCTGCTCCAACAAAAGCAGGAGAAACTCTTTTTTACCCTTGATTTCAGACGAAACCCTGAATGAGCAGGTGTCCCAATACTTTTGTCCCTGTACTGTTGATACATTTTTTTCTTTCCAGTGTAGAAATTCAGTGTTTTGTACCGACGGTACATTTGATTGTGTTTCCAGCACAGAATTTGCCAGTTTATTGTCTCAAATATGACTGATATGTCTGCCAGATGATTGAATAGCAAGCTGGGCCCGCAAAGACTCAGCTGTGTTTCCTGAGGGTGTGTGTGTGTGTGTGTGTGAGGATGATGTGCTAGGCCTGTATGTGTGTGTGTGCTTATTCTCGCCTCAGGCATCAGCTCTGACTTTATTCTGTCCACTTCCTCTCCCTCCACTACCTCAGAGAACCATCAGTGTCCTATAGTGCTATGTGTTCTTACTAACAGCTTCCCGCCACCGAGACGGATTACATCCCGAATTCACGGCTCCGGGGTAATTAACAGAATTTTTTTCCGAGCTACCCAAGGCAGGGGCTCGGCAAATATTATCCCAGAGTCGGCAACGGGTCTCAGGATCGAGGCAAAAACCGTGCAAACAGGAGTAAGAGGAGGGTGGGTGTGCTCGCCTCCCAGCCACGGCCACCGTATTGACTTGATTAGGTGCTAATTAAAAAGGCGACTGGCCGGCCGGGGCGCGAGGGAGATGACTTCATTAGCAGGGGTCTTGGCGAGCATAATTTTTCCTCGCTCCCTCACACATCTCCTTGGCAGCAGGCAAATAGGAGGAAGATGGATTTTTTCCAGAAGGATCAGCCATGAGTGAGCAGCCAAATCGCTCCATATGACCAGTTAAGGAAGATCAACGTCACATCATTAGTGATATAAATGACCAGCCGTGTTTGAAGCCCTGCAAGGGTGTGCACTTTTTGAACCCGAGATCAGCACTTTGTGGGCGTTTACATACCATTCTAGGAACCTACAGACGAATCATGTCTCAAGTTAAGGGTCAAGTCATACGAGGACAGGTTGGAGTCAATTAGGCCAGCTTCGAGAACCCCTGGAATTCCAGTTCACGTTAAGGTCTGAACCATTCATCTGATTGCATTCCGTTGCACAGGGTTCTCAGAGCCTGCAGGCTGCGCACTGCCGCCGTTGGCGTTACTGGGACGATCCCCCAGTTAAACTGGATGTGAGTTTGAGCAGCTGCTTATTTTGTTATCAGCCGCCGGCAGGAGGTCAGCCCTGCCCGGTCGTTTGTCATTAGCTTGCGCGTGGAAGGCTGAGGCCATTGTTGTGGAACGGCCTCTCAGAAGAGCAGCTTTAAAGCATCAGCTGTTGCAGACCACCGTGTGCTCATGTGTGCTCCCCCCTCCAGTCAGTTAGTGGTGCTGCAGCTGTATCCCGTGGCTCTGTACGAAACATGTGGAATGAGGGTCTGTGTTTGCGCTTGGCTGGGCCTCTGCTCATATTTACCATATGCATATACACTCTCAGCCAAAGGACAGTGGGTCAGTGCAAGCAATAATGAACACTGTTAATTAAACCAGACCAGTGAGCCCACAGCAGGCCTAGAAGGTCCTAGTGGACCATGGACAGGACAACATAGGTCAAGTGCAATGGGTTATGAGGAAGCTTCATGCCATTTTAACCCTTAAAAATAATGCGTGTTGAAATATCATCAAAATATAATGCAAATGTAACTAAATGCCTCTACTTACATAACGATTACATAACCTCTTTTAAACAGTATAGCTAATCGGGTTTTAATGCATCCTTAATCCTAACGAATTGAATAGACCTTAATTAGTTCTCAGAGAGGTCTCGTTAAAGGGTCTTAAAACCCTCTGAGCCCTAAAGGTCTGGGGGCCCGTACTTTAACTTTTTGCCTTCTGGTTTCATCGTATTTATTCAGTAATGCACAATCGATGCTGGATGCTGGATTCATACTGGATACAGAACGGCTCAAGATAAATCCTGAAAAATTCATAGTGGGCACTGAACACTTCACGCTCAACACTCAGCAATTCATAGTTGAGGTCAAATAACTCATACTGGATACCGAACAATTCACAGATCCTGATTAGTTCATACTGGATACAGAACAATTCAAAGATAAATCCTGGAAAAGTCCTAGTGGACCCTGGATAATTCACACTGGGCAATGAAATGTTTTCTAAGGGCATTGTTTTCCACATTGTGCACTATTGGACAGAACTGTCCAGCGCGACGGCCCCCGAGTCTTGCTTAGAGCCTAGAAATCTGCATGTAACTGCCTCCGAAATGAGGATCTCAGATTCTAAGAGCTAAACTACGGCTTTAATCTTCAGCGTACCCTTATTCCAGTCTGGGTAACAGGAACCAAGTGAGCCTAATGGAGTGATCTCAATCAGCAGGTCATCTATTTCTGTAGAGGACTTTTGAGCTGGCCCAGAGCCTTGGCGTTCCGAGCCTGCTGCTCCATGCCTCCATGCCTAACAGCAGCCAGCGATTGAACCAGTCAGCAGGATCCAGCGAAGTGAGCCGTGCTTATCTCCTCCACCTGCTTTCTAATGACAGCTGTGCGAAGCACATATGAAGCCTCGCCACGACAGCAGGCAATTACATCCATCGCAGGTGACTTGTAGCAGATAGTCTGGACACTGATTGCGGTATCTGTATGATGTGTCACTCACTTAAGGCAGAGATTGCATTGTGCCGGGGTGGGCCTGTATTGGAGCGTTTTGCCCCCCAGATTGGGTACATCATTACCGAAGCATATGGAAACTGATGGTCTTGCATATCCCCCAGCATACACTTTCCGTGTAGGCCATAATGCGGTTATGACAGCAGGGTATACGCAGTGAAGGCACCCTTGTGGAGAACAGGATTTGAAGAGCAGGCCTGGGCTCAGCTGCTGTGGCCTGTGATGTGTATTGATCACAGCTGTAATTGCCCTCCATCTGTCACAAGCAGAGCCAAGGCCAGGGCACATCTCGGAGCCAACCGGCTGGCCGGGCTATTCTGCTGCCGCTGTTCCTGCTGCTGTTGAAGCAAACCGCGAGTTTCAGATCCAGCTCTACTGTAGGGCAGCCACCAATTTAAGGCAAGGGGTGCGTCCATACTGGGAAACGCAGCAGGATCTCACGAACCCAGATGCATAGGAATATCTTCTGTTGGTGTTTCGAGAGGCTTTGGGAAATATCCATCTAAAAATAACTATCGTTTCTCTCACATTCATGAAATCAGATGAAGTGTTATCAGGGCCTGTGCACAGACATTTTGGGCGCAGGGGCTCAAAGCAGTCTTAAAGGAGGTGAAATCTCAACAGGAGGTCGGAACTGCACCAGAGGGGAGTGCTAAAGCACTGAAGCACAAGGAACCCAGGCTGTATTCTCAGAGTGAGTAGATGGCACATGCAAAGGACAAAGGGCCTGGGAGTCTGTCTGGTCTCCTATGGAAAACTGAAAACACACATCATTCCAGAAGAGTGTGGGATAGCAATGTAGGTCACCGGGATCAATAAATGATTAATGTAGACTGATATGATCAATATTTATTGATCTACACGTTCACTCAGTACGGCGTCGGGTGTAACGCAACATGCCAGACGTCTCTGCATGGAGGTGTAGAGGTTCCTAATGGTGTCCTGTGATGATCCATCCCATGCAGCTTGAATGTTCTCACTCAGTTCTGCAGATGGTGCAGTAGGGGTGGAGTGTTGATAGAGCGTCCAATAGCATCCCACACATTTTCAATCAGGGTCTGAAAATACAAGTGACCAAGACGTATCTGTGCCCTCAGGACGAGATCTTGAGACGGCAGCAGTATGTGGACAAGCGCTGTCCTGCTGGAATAGAGCACCGGAGTGTGTGTTCAGAAAAGGTAAAACCACTGGTTGCAGGATCTCTTTAACATAACGTTGGGCTTAAACTGTCTGTAATGAAGACTAAAGTGGTCTTTTTGTGGTACCATACAAAATTGCACCCACACCATGAAACCAGACCTTCTGTACATAAAACAAACATTGATCTTGGACCACAGTGCCTCCACACACGGTTTTGTTGGTTGTCTCCACTGAGATAAAAGTGGGACTCGTCACAGAAGATGACCTGCTGCCTTTTGTGACGTGACACCATTGCAGTCATGCATTAGAATTGGTTGATTCCTTCTGGGTGCAACTATTTTTTTTTTTTATAAACCATTCCACGCTGCGTGTTTCAAGGACAGAGGCAAAACAAATTCCAAAGTACATTCCAGACCACATTCCTTTAAAATGTCCTCAAACTGCTGCAGGAATAATTGATATGTTTACAACCAACTGGCACATTTTACAGATTATCCAGATTATTTCACCTCGTTCCTTTAAGCTCTGTATTTACTGCATGTAGAGCTTCAGTTTTGTCCTTCGTTCTAAAGGTCTGTCTTTAATAAAAGGCTCGTTTTCTGAAACTGCGTTCAACCTGACGGGAATTTACAAGAGGTTTCATTTTCCACAATACAGTTCAATCAATCGGTCAAAATGTATTCGTATTGCACTTTTTACAACTGATGTCACAGAGCAGCTTTACAGAAATCAATAAGAAGAAGGTGAACAACACATGAAACAAAGGATGAAGAAATCAACCCCCAGCCGAGCCAAAGTGCGGCAGTGCAGGGAAAACTCAGAGTTGGAGGTAGAAACCTTGGGGGGACCCCTCCACTGCTGGTCAAATTACTCATACATAGTTGATAAGGGGACATGAGACAGTTCAGAGGTGGACATAACAGTAACAATAGCAACTGATTAGTCTGTGTCAGAATCTACATGATGGTGATGGCAGGTGGGAAACTAATCCAGAGCTGGGTGGGATACTAGTCCAGGTCCAGTACATCCAGAAGGTGGGCACCCACTGTGAAGGGGTGGCATCTGCCCGAGCCAGTGGGTCATCATTGACTCGGGAGAGGTAGAGAGTATATATATATATACAGAGAGAGAGAGAGAGAGAGAGAGAGAGAGAGAGAGAGAGAGAGAGAGAGAGGCAGAGTTCCTGCAGCTATTAACGAGACAAAACTACAATTTTCAGCTCAAACCTTCTCAGATAGTCAGCTATTTTATCAAATTGAAGTTTGGGTAAATTACAGACCACATTCCTTTAAAACTTCCTCAAATGGAAGTCGGATTGCACTTGCCAGCGTGTGTCCGATACAAATTACAGATTAAACAAGAAGAATTGTTTTGCCTCTTTCCTTTAAACTCTGTATTTACTACATTCAGAGCTTCAGCTCTTCATTCTGAAGACCTGTCTTCAATAAAAGGCTCATTTTTTGAACCCAACAGAATTTTAGAACGAGGTAAGGTTTGTAGAACAACAAGATCTCCAAATGTGGCCCAAGAACTTTAGGACATTTTCACAATATACATATATTTTACACTAATACTGTGATTCACAATGAGCTCCTGTCCACTGGTGTTTCCTGTCCACTGCACTTTTGCCATGGACACAAAGAGGTACAATCCAAAAGGTGAGGGTGGGGACATGTCTCTGTGACAGGCAGCATCATATTGAGCGTGATGTGGGGAGAGAGCGCCATCTACCCACCCAGAGAAAGCGTGACCAAATCCGCTCTCTCAGACTCGGGCTGCAGATGGCAAGCAGCATGGCGTGGGGTTCGAACCTGCGTCCTCAGGTCACAGTGGTAGTGCATTAGACCACTGAGCCTCTATACAAGCATCACTTCATGCAATGCATCCATTATATAAAGCTCTGAGGAGCAGAAAACTCTGCCTAATCCATATTTCGATTGATTACTGTCCGAAAACCGATGGCATTTGTTCTGCCTCAGAGGCAGCGCCTGCCCCAGAGGCAGGTAAAAAAACTACACTGGCTGTTTTGTAATAACCTGTTCAAACAGATTGATTTCTGGGTTAGTACGTTATGCATATGCACAAGGGTCAAAGTACATTTAGTGCACACTGTATGCACACACATATATATATATATATCCTCCTAACACGCCTCCTCACACTCCCTCGCTCACTAACCTACTGCTCTCCTTTTCTCCACAGACCAACCAAATTCCACCCGTCTGCATCCAAACCCAGGGTGTGTGCTGGGCAAGAATAACTGCCCTTGTTCTAACTAAGTGAGTCAGTGTGTGGGTTTATACTTAGAGTGCATGTGTGTGTGTGTGTGTGTGTGTGTGTGTTAGACTGCTGAGTCAATGGGCTCTGTGGTTTGCCTGCTCTCTTTGCCCCTGCTGTCTGGCTTTTAGAAACACAGTGTCAGATATCCATGTTATCCATCCGCCGTAGACGGTGCGGCTGGAAAATTAGCCACTCAGGACGTCGATTCCAACACGATTCAATCCCGCATACATCCAGGCACTTAAATTGTGGCACTATTATCCATTAGGATCATAATGAAAGGACGGCATAGGAGGAGGGTGAGCGGGGTCTTGGGGGCCCGAGTTCTTTTATTGTTAATATTTGAATAATAGCGACTATCAAGGTGACAGTGTTCACAGTGTGAAGCTCGTTTAATTTCCTGATGGGCTTGTGAGATTGCGGAGGGGGGGGGTCTGTTCCATATGCATGCGTTCCTTTAAAGAATAAAAGGGAAAAGGCATTGATTTAAAATGCATAGGCTCATGATCTTCCCTCAGGGCCTTATTGCTAGGCAGGGCTGCTGTAACGGCTGAAGTGCTTGATTGATTTCCAGGCTGTCGCTTATCTGATAACAGAGTAACACAGCAAATCTCCAACCTCGTCCCCTCCAGGCTCTTCTGTTGTGCTGAACGTGTCACAGATCGACAGCACGATGTCGAGAGGCTCGTGGAAGTGCCTCGTTCGTTCCTCCGCGATAACGCGAGTGTGTAACATGGACGCGACCAGGAGGGTCAAGGCCGAGGGCGGTCAGGGGTTAGGGAGAGTTCAGAAGAGCAAAACATCAGGATATTCAAAGCCATTTCTGAACTGCGTTACGCTTCGCCATCGTCCTGAAAGGGCCGACGCGGGCCGGTCACAGCTCGTGATCATCAACGCCGCAGAAAAGGGCAAAGCACTAGAAACCCTGACTCTCCACTCCAACGCTGTTATTATTTAGTACTTAAATACCGATTCCTCCTCCTAGATCAGACCTCCGTCAATAGACTCCACAACCTCTGTGTTGGTGGACCAGCACGACCAGCATCACCAAGATAGTTGACCAGCAAGACCAAGCGGGTCAAGCCACGTTACCAAGACGGTTCACTAACATAACCAACTTGGTTGAGCAGCATAACCAAGCTTGTTCACCTGCATGACCATGGTGGCTGACCAGTATTGACCAATGAGATGCTGCAACCGCCGTGTTAAGCATGGCCATGCAGGTTGACCAGCATGACTAAGCTTGTGGAGTCCCTGTGAAAAAGTACTGCCAATAGAATAGGACTAATGCCAGCACTGTGGAACAATGAAGCAGGTGTCCCAATACTTTTGTACACAGTATAGCCTTCCATTCTCTGACGCATCGTAGACTACGTTCATACAGCAGTGTCCCAAATCTGAGTTTTGATAGGACAGGGCTGATATCCAACATTCGCCTGAACAGCTTGTGCTCCTAAACTGTCCATTTTTCCGTCCCCTCAGTGCATATTTATGATGAATGTTGAGTTGGACTGAGTTGCTTTGCTGTGAATCAGTCTGATTGTATCCAGATTGAGTTCTGCAGTCTGAACAGCACCAAACCACATAAAATCAGATTTTTAATTGGTTTGAAATCTGATTCAATTTGTTGAGACACATCTCAGCCTGGACTCTCCGGACACTCAAACCAGGCTTCTTTAACGTCGCTCACAACATCGTAAGTGCTGGAATCCTATCCGTGGCTACCTAGTTATTGATACCTACGAGACCTTTTGTGATGTCCAGACACGCGAATCCAGTCTGATCACTTGCAAATTTGTCGTCTCCACAATTGTCCGCACAGTCGGATCACAGCAGTCGGATCACAGGCGTGTAATGTCCCAAACCGGAGCTGAAAATGTCAGATTCGGTGTTTTTTGGTTCCCGCTGCCACACAGAAACACCATTGGCCACTTTTACCTGCTGGGCGAACGTAACCTCGGTGACGTAGAACAGGCCACCTTGACTCAGTATGAGAGGCCAGTCCTGGTGTCTGCTTGAGCAGGTGTGTACCCGAACATGAACACGGTGTCTGTCCCCTCAGTGTTGATGGAGTGGATCCAGACGCAGATTGAACCCGAGGGGGCGGCACACAAGTGGCTCTGTCTCGCTGAATAATGGCCGTGAGCATGCAGGGCTGACTGAGAGAAATTGGAACATTTGGGAGGACTAGTTATATAGGACTGGGGCTCATCGCTGCCAAGATGAGGGTTAATTGCAAGTACAGAGATAAAGGCTAATAAATCCAGCAGTGTAATGGAGGGAACGGCAGAGGAGTCCAACCTCTCATTCATCTTCAGCTGTTTAGAGGGTCTCGCTGTAAAGCTGCATCACTTAAATGAAGCAAAAGGAAAGGTGCACATCGACCTACTGTGTTTGCACCCGGGAGACATTATCCTCTGCGTTGAACACACTCGAGAATTCACATACTAGCGGGCAGTGAGCACACGTGCCCGGAGCGGTGGGCAGACCTATTCGTGGCGAGACTCGTGGCAGCCGAAGGAGACTACTTTGACGGAGATTCAATTCTGAACTCGGTGTTCAAAGTCCAGGTTCCAGCAGTTCAAACAGAACTGCCCGAGTGAACAGACTCCTCTGTCAGCTCTATGTGGAGGATGACGCCATCCCTCGAATTAGGAGTAGCTGATGTGGAGACAATATTAGTTCATCAATCTGGAAGATGGCAGCGATGCTTTCCATTAGGAAAAATTATGTTTGAGGTCACGTCAGCTGATCTGGAAGACTGCTCTGCTCTCTTTTGATAGGAATTCTCATGTAGAGCTGATCTGGGACATCAGTGTGCTCGCTCTCAAGGGGAATATCATAGGAGCACAGTATTCCCTGGAGTCGGCGTTTCCCCATGATTTACACAATAAAATGCTTCCAGGTCATGTGCTAAATTTAATCTGGTGTCATTTGTTATTTATTCATCTTTCCATTAAAACTGTATGTGTGACCACCCACCACTTGGTGGGGGTGGGGGTGGGGGTGCGATGATGGGTTAGTGATGTGAACGCTACTGGGATGCTGTGCAGCGTCCATAATACTGACCAATGCTTCCAAATTATCGGTCCAAAATGAAATGAAACCATCATTTCGGTTGCTGGTCATCTATTCCATATCTCAACCAATCATTACAGTCCGTATGATTTACGGAGCTTCTAATATTAGCTTGTTGATCTAGAGCATCAATAACAATTATTATTATTATTATTATTATTATTATTATTATTATTATTATTATTATTAAAGCATCTGCACATGCTTTTAAACAATCCCATAACATGGTCAAACAAAATGATGGTTCCCACCCTTTACTGAAGATCATCTGATCATTGCAAAGGTCAGGGAGAGGGCAGTGGAAGTGCCGACCACGGTGGCCACACATCACACGGGGAACATCTGGTGCAGAGCAATGATGCGCAAACTGAAAAACAGCCCAACCTAACCTTTATTTGCCATCCATTCATCATTACATTTAAGTTGATGGAGGCATCTTCTTGTCCTGAGTACTGTTTGAGGATGTTCGCGCCTCCACCCAGTAATAAATCTCACTCGGGGCTTTAGCCGTTTGTAAGGCACGGACGTGCAAAAATCAAGAAGCACTGAATCATTTGCTAAAGAAGGGTAATCAAATGAAATCACAGTGGGGTTGGAGATTTATGCTCCTATAAAAGCCACGGCATCTTTGTCTGCGGGGATAAAGAAAGTGAAGACAAATGAGAAAAGGGAAGAAAAGACATCTGAAATAATGATGACTGCAGGCTGGTCCTGACCGCTGGACAGTGAAGACGTGATGGAGGAGCACTGTGCCACCGTAAAAACTCTCCCGCACATCAGATATGGCTATAAGCGTCCAGCCACCGGGGTTTGATTTACGGTCCGCTCAGTCACTGCTTTGTGACATCACTCCGGAGGAGGCCGAGGAGCCGTTTTGCACCGAAGGTGTTACGTCTTACACCCTCGCACACCTCATCCTGCCAAGCACCTCCAGCTGTCCTGCATACCAGACTCTCCCTTAACACATCATATTTTCCGCTTATGCCGAAGGTTTACATTTCACATCTTGTAAAGTGGAGCGAGACTGCATTTAACAGGGATTTGCACCACAAGGAGCTCTATACATGGAAAGTGCATTTTCGGAGGCCATTTCGCCACTTGCTTCATGATCCCAGTGGGAGCTAATGTAACATGAGTGCGGGGGGTGCTGGAGGAGATGGGAAAGTGCCGTAACATTTCCCCTCTCCCTGCTCACGAGTCCAGGATACAAGTTGCCTCCCGGTGTCCAAAATGTTCCCCGTCTATAAAAGCCAGAAGAGTGTGGGCACAGAGTGACAGAGCACCCAGAAAGAACATGACATCATCCTTGGAACCAGAGAGCCAGCGACAGTTTTAGACCTGCAGTTCTGGCCTGCAAGTTCCGAGCATGTCATAGGTGCCCATTATGATGTGGGTTAGGGTTACGTGGGCCGTGGGTTCCCAAACCTTTTCGTGTCAGGACAAGTTGCAAGGCCTTGACCACACCAGAGCTGAGGCCCTGAGCTCCACCAAACGATTTCAACTGGAGTTAGTCAAAGGTTCTCTGAGTTGAGCCTCAAAACCATACTGAATCTGATTGGACAGTCAGTTTTTGAAGACATAAAATGCTGATAGAACTTCGGGAATGCAGTTACATTTTAATTAAGTAGCTTTGCTTTAGGCGGACATATTTCTAAACCCTGTTCCTGGAGGCACCCCCTCCCTGCACGTGTTAGTGCTTTCCCTGCTCCCACCACACCTGATTCACCTAATCAGCTCATTAGCAAGTCTCGTGAACAAAGCTGGGGTGTGTTAAAGCAGGGAATCCTATAAAAAGCGAAGGGCAGGGGTGCCTCCAGGACCAGGGTTTCAAAAATGTCCCGTGTCCTTCGTGAAGATGAGCAGATAAGCAGAAATCTCAGTTGGCAGCAGTTAAAATATTCAAAATAATAAACAGAAAACATCTCATTTGTGAGATCTGTGATGCACAAATCAATGCAGTGTGATTTGATACTAAAGAATAAAACAATACCTCATATTAATTTCATACACCATTAAACAGTATTTCCGGTAAATTGGCCAGGCTTAGTGTATATGACTGCTGAGTCTTCCTTAAAGCACTCAGAGTGGCCATGAAGACCATATTACACGCAGAGCACACTCTTGATCTAGTGTTATGTAACCGACTGATATCCAGCCTTTTGATTTGTTGCGGTTCATGGGGCATTATGCGATAGTGTTATGGTCGCAAAACCATAAGTGCATGGAAAAGTTTGAGTGCCTGGCTGTAATGCTATGCGTAGGCCGCCGTGATTACTCTATTTTAAAACAATGAAATAAAAAATGACCTTCTACGTGCATCCGAATTTGGCAGATAAAGCGTATTTTAAACTGCTCATATGGATCCCTTACAGTGAGGAGAAAGACGACCTCACATTATCGTTGTTATTTTCAGATTGCTGTAATAAAATGATCAGAAACTGATTTCCAGTAAGACATGGAGAAACATCTCATGAAGAAACATCTCACAAATCACCATTATGGTACCTGAAGGCCTGGTTTGAGAATTTCCAGAGCTACTGAAAGTCAAATTAATCTTTAGGACTCTAGGCCAATTTGAAATGTAAAAAATATTAAAACATTTGTATGAATTTAACCATGTTTTGATCAAAAATGTATTTTTTAGCTGATTTGTAATGATAAGGATGTTTAAAATAATAAGTTTGTTATTTTTGTTATGTATGTATCTATCAGGACTTTTATTCTGAAATTTGAAAACTGTGAGCAATGAAAGAGCAAACAGCGACCTCCCTTCTTATTTTCCTCTATAACCCAATCTCTGGCTCAGTGATGTCATTAGCCCCGCCCCCTCTCTCTGATCACTCAGAGTCTGTATGCAGGTTGATCATGTTCACGTGGACAGAGCAGTAAACATGCACTGGAAGCTCCTTTGGCATTTAATCTGGGAAGGGGATGGCGTTGGTGGGGTTTGTATATAGGTGAACACCCCTTCTAATAAATGCATTCTGCTATTGTAAAATTGCTGACACAGATGTGCAAATGCACACACACAGAAATACTGCCAAAAGAATAGGACTCACTATGAACCTATTGGAAGCTAATGCCTACAGAGGTGAAGCAGCCCAGCACTGAGCTGTAGAATAATGGAACTATGTTCTCTGGAATTATGCTGCTCTATCCAGTACTTTTGGCTGGGAGGACTTCACTAATATTGTAGTCACTGAATGCAATCAGATCCTCACAGCAATGTTCCGACATCTAGTAGAAAGTCAAGTCAGTAACTCAGGAAACAGCAGAATGGTCTCTTTTTTAATAGCCTTGATTTCAGAAGAAATAACGAGCAGGTGTCCCAATACTTGTGCCTACAGCGTATGTGATTGGTTGTGATTGCTAGGGTCTAATCAATTGTGACAACCCTTGTTAAAACAAGCACAAAAGCATTCCTAGGTGGACACAATGTGCCGAAGCCCACGCTGTCCTCAGATCTATTAGCAGTCCGGCCGGAGAGAGCGGAGTATCATGGATAATACCTTGTTTAATATGCCGGGGCGTCGGTGCAGGCTCAGATATTACACTAATTGATGCTGCTGGGTGATGCCACGTTTGCAGTGTTGATAAATTGCTGAAAGAGCTGGGCTGTCCCTCGCCTCCACCCCCCTCGTCCCGGCCTTTTGTTTGTGTGCCAAGTGGATGCTCCACACTGACAGCCGTTCCGTTGGGGGATTTGGAGTTTGTGCATGACTGGTCAACCTTATTTGTATTATTCGTCACGAAGACAGTGTTGTTCCAGAGGTCTGCTGGGAGCTAGCTCACCCCCCCCCCCACCACTCCTTTCTCTCTCTTTCTCTCACTGTCTCTCCATTTACACACTTGTCTACACAGTGCACAATCGGCAACACCCCTGTCTATTCTGTACTGCAGCATTACACACTGTACCTTTTAACTCTTAGAACCCGAGGTCCGCACTCTGCGGCATGCGGTACCTCAGGATCAGAGTAACCTACACATATCATAAATCAGATTTACTCGCTTCTTGTATTCAATCCCAGTTTAAATACCAAAGCTGCTTCCAGTGCATGTTTACTGCTCTGTTCATGTTCAGGTCGAGCTAATGAGAGAGAGTGGGCGGGGCTAATGACATCACTGACCCAGACATTGGTTTATAGATGAAAATGAGAAAGGAGGGGCTGTTAACTCTCTTTCAAATGTTCAAATTTCAGAATAAAGGTTCTGAGAAGGGATAACACTGATACATAAATAGCAAAAATAATAAATATTTAAATGGGGTTTTTGTTTCAGCTACTGTCAAGTGTTTTGAAGAATTGCAATACAGTTACTGAAATGCTGCTCGACTCACATATGCACTAATGCCACTTAAGACCAGGCTGTGAGTTCAGCACGCTTCAGTGGCCTTCCCAGTCTCTGGAATCCAATAAGACGTATTTAGGATGTGGTAAAATGGGAATGTTGTGGGGTGCTTCTGAAACATCTGCAAGAACTGTGTGATGCAATCAAGTTTGGACCAACATCTAGAGGAATCCATGGCATGAAGTGGGATGAAATTAGGTGGTTTTGGCAGCCATATCTACTCAGAATGCTTCTGAAGGCAGCTCTCCCTCGGACGCAGAAGAAACACATCAGGTTCAGAGAGTAAGCAGTTAGAATAACCTGAAGGTGGAGCTTTAGAAATGTTTTATATGTGCATAAAAAGAGTCATTTACTTGTTTTTTTTTTTTTTTTCAGAAACAATTTTAATATGATGTTTGTTTCTCCAAAAACTGAAAGGCTGAAAAACAAGCCTCCAAGGCAGCATTTTTATTGCTTTCTTATTAACTTACTAAATATTAAAACTGTTATGAGTGCTAACTTAACCATTGAACACATACTCTCGTATAATTCTATTTTAAAGTGAAGTGCCCACATGTCGTTCATGCATTACAATTGGCAACAAGCTTCTGTCCAGTTGGTGGCGCTGTTTTGCTAAATGCACACAAACCAGCATCCAGTGCACCCAAAAAAGGGGCCCTGTTTTGGAGCTTCTAAGAATGGAACAAATGGACTGAAACTAATGCAGAAATTGTAAGAATGGCATGCTCTACTATGGTTAGGGTTATGGTTATGGTTATGGTTATGGTTATGGTTATGGTTAGGGTTATGGTTATGGTTATGGTTATGGTTAGGGTTATGGTTAGGGTTAGGTTGAATTCATATTGCAAACATAAGCGGGCATTAGATTAGGCTAGATGCCAACAGGTTCTGCTCCAGGGGGTCCTATTCTATTGGCAGGGAATAAACAATGTGTATTTGCACATCTTTGTCAGCAATGCGTTTCTGAAGGCATTGATCAGAAGTAGTATCCTTAAGGCACTGGTTCAACTGCATTTGACATCGGAATGTTAGAGTCATGTTGGAATCATTGTGGAAATTGTTACTTGCTCTCCCAGTGACCACATATGTTTCCTCCAGGCTCTCCGGTTTCCTGCACACATGGTTGGTGAATTGGTCGGTTCTTTGAGAGATGTCAAAGAGGAACCACTTTTGGAGCTACAAGGAACCTTGTGTCCGAAAACCTTTATGATGGTCACACATTTGAGTGGCTTCCCTGTTATAACCTGTTATACTGAACCAAAAGTGGTTCAACAGTATGAGTGAATGGGGCTGGACTCCATTATGTTGGAGGACTGTCCAGGGGGTATTCCTGCCTTGTGTCCAGTGATCTGGAGGAGCTCTGGATCCACTGACACCCAGCCATGAAGATGTGGATAAGCAGATGGATGGATGATTTATGGAATCATGTCTATTAGAACTGAATTGGGTTCCGCCTTTAGAAAACTAGGAATCTTCTGCAGGTATGGTGAGATCAGGATGACTTCAGATCAGGAGCCGGATTCTGTCATTACTGGAACACTGCTTCTGTCTTTACTCATCAATTTTACATGTGTGTGTTCAAAGTGGCTCCAGTGCTCGTCTCCAGATGTGCTAAAAAGGCTGTGTGTCCCGGGGCGGAGAGGTGGGGTACATAGTGGAGTGTGTGGAGTGTAAAGTGGTCAGGCTCTGCAAGCTTCTCAGAACGGACTCCTGAGATACAAAGTGCATTAGAGACGCACAGCAGAGGAGCACTCGCAACACACACACACACACACACACACACACACACACACACACACACACACACACACACACACACACACACACAATGACAGCAACCACATTTACACTGTCAAAGAAAGAGAGAGTTGAGTGTGTAGCATTCAGCCAATTGCTGACACCTATGTGCAAATGCACACAAGTTGTCTAGTCCCTGTAGAGAATTACTGCCAATAGAATAAACCATCATGAACCTACAGGCACCATCCCTTATACCTGGCATGGTAGAGACAGTTACTCCAACAAGGCAGGATAACTTCTTTTTAACACCCCAGATTTCAGAAGAAACACTGAATAAGGAGGTGTCCCAGTACTTTTGTCCATGTGGTGTGGTTCAGTGCTACTGTCTGACTCCCAGTGGAGGCCACGGCTGTACACCAGTCCTAGTATGAGTGAAGTTAAGCAGCCGTATCGTATCAGTGTCTGTTTGTCCTGCAGAATGATGTCAGAGTGGCACGCTGGGTGAGCAGAGACAGCCTCGGCGGCGGGACAGCTGTGTTTCCTAGCTGCAGGTGATGCAGGTGTGTGTGTGTGTGTGCTCTGCGTACTGTCTAATTAGACTCCACCAGTCAGTCTCTCAGTGAGGGAACTGTAGGGTACATCAGCTCAATGAGGCTCATCCAACAGAGAGAGACAGAGACGGGGCGGACAAGACAAGAAGAAAGAAGAACAGAAGAACAATGTGACAAAATTAGCCCCTAAGGTTTGGTCTCAACATAGCGTCTCACAGCCTCAATAAGTCGTCTCATGGCCTTAATGTATCTCGTGGCCTCAACATAGTTCTTCTTAGTCTCAATTTATCATCTTGTGACCTCACTTTACTCAATCTATTGTTTTGTTGCCTCAATATTTTTATCTAGCAGCCTAATGTGTCCAACCGCCTATCTGACGTAAGCAAAGACCGGGCCTACTGCTGTACTTGACTGACTATATAAGGTTGCATTGTCCATGCTATCCATTTTGACTCGTGCTGTTGTGTTGGTAGCAATCTTTGTAAGCAATGTATGCCTCAGAGACGAGTTGGAAGAAATTGAGAGGGGTCGCAATGTAGGACTGTGGAACGCAGGATGGTTGTATTACAAGCCATATCAGTTGTGCGGAAGAAGGCATGCACCAGCGACCTTCATGAACAAGGGAAAAGGAGAACAGACGGGTTGGCCGACATCCCAACATCCAAGATTGTAGACATTCCATGAGCATGAGGCCCTCCATGAGTCATGGTTTGCACGTAAGTGCAATCCCACGTCAACATGAACAAACATCATTCAGAATGGCAGCAGGTCACCTCCAGTGATGGGTCCCACTTTTGTCTTGGTGGAAACGACCTACAAATCCATATGTACACCATTCCAACAAATGGGATACTATCAACACTACAACTCCTACCCAAAATCTGCAGGAACTGAGTGACAATATTCAAGCTGCATGGGATGGATTATCACAGGCCACCATTAGGAACCTCTTCAACTCCATGCAGAGACGTCTGTCATGTCGCGTTAAACCCAACGCCGTACTGAAGCTACTTCTGTATTGCAGCAAGCCTGAGCAACATCTGCCATGTCACACTTGCTTTGAGAACCTGGTTCCCAGACATCCAGAGGAGGCACTTGCACCATCGATGGCTCCTCACCAGTTTGCGTACTGTACAAACAGCCTGGACAATAGCACAGCAGTGTCCACCTATCACCTGAGACTCTCTAAAACCTTTCCCACTGCACCCTTCAAAGTGTCCTGACCACCTGTGTGACGGGGTGCTATGGCAGCTCCACTGGGGCTGACAGGAAGATCTTGCAGAAGGTGGTGCACAGCTCCCTGCCACGGAACACATCCACTGCCAGTGCTGTCAAGTTCATCATCAGGGTCTCCTCCCACCTCAGTCTGTGTCCACTCACTGTCCACTCTATTAGACAATCCTACCTAGGTGCTGCCCAGATGACCCTGTTGGCTGGATATTTCTGGTTGGTGATCCTTTCTCAGTCCAGCCATGACAGTGAGGGGTCCAAGCACTCCAGGAGCACTGCTGCATCTAATTCAATCATACCAGTGTAATGGACAATGAAGAGTGTAGAAACCAGCATAATGACCATCATGTTATGGCTGATTGGTGTACTGTCTGTTTTTGGCAGATTAATTGAGTTGTTCTAAGTTCAGCTTCATTCATTTAAGGAATAAAGTCTTCTGCTCTGATAAACTCCAACCATGGCTATCTGTTCATCCTCACAAGCTCCGCACCTTTCGTTCTGACAGATCGACATTCCGACATTCCAAAACTCTGATGTTCTGACACAGAAAGGAGAACACGGGAGATTTTTTCCTCATTTAATTCCAAAAAAATTCAGTTTGAAAAAGAGAGAGCGACACAGAGCAGTAATACAGAAGGCATTTACACCAGCAGAGAGATGACTTTCATTTCTTTTTTTCTTTTTTTTTTGTCTTGCAGAAAGAAATAAAAGAGATGTTTGATGTCTGATGTTGACAGAAGAGAAAAGCTAAGGCACGCAGGCCTCCTCCTGCCGGAGCGAGAGCCAGGAGTCCGGAGCAATTGTGCAACAAGTTGGCCCAACAACAAAAAACGGTAACATTCCAGCACAGAGAACAATCTGCCGTGAGATCCCATGAGATCCTCCGAAAGGCAAAATGATCATTAAGAGCTCAAGAATAAAACAAAAACAAACAAACAAACAAAACCTAATCACACTGTCAGACTAGCACAGTTTTCGCACTGACCTCCCACACCGTTTCCCCAGCACCGGTCACTCTGGCGCCAAGAACCCAACACTTCTTTTAACTTAAGGTTATTTACAGTACTTTAAAAACATCTGTCCATTACAAAATACTTTACATTATCATTCCTACCAAAATAGCTATAGTACAGAAGACGTGTCGGAAAAAATGAAACAGTATTAAATAAGATTCCGTGTTATGGTAATCAAAGCAATGTTCGAAAACGTCGTCAGAAAGGGGGTGGGAGATGCGAGGGTAGCCATCACCCACCCAATAGATAACCCTACCCCACCCGTCCCAAAGTAAAGCGATTATGCAGTGTTTACAGTTATACACCCCCACGCTGCACAAAATCAAGTCAACTGACGACACAACTCAACTGCTTTCAGTCAAAAGTTCCCCAAACTTCGTTTTTCATCTCAGTGACATCAGCAGTACAGTTTAAGTCGAGGACCTCCTACCCTGCTCCTTCTGTGAAACTGACTTGAGTGGCACTACTGTCTAAATGCAGCTCTTGGGTGAAGCTACTGTCTAACTGCATGATCAGGTGATCAAAAGCCTCCATTGTCAAGTCTTGAGCAGTTAGACAGTAGTTAGTTAGACATGCAGTTAGACAGTAGCGCCACCCTAAAGCTGCGTAAACATGCGTATTTCAAGATTTTTTTGTTATATAGTGTGATTTTTACTGTTTCCTAAATTCAAACTCCCGGTAACACCTCAGGGGTCAGTGGTCCTCCAGTCTGGGGGTCATTGTTGGTAGGGTGATTTCTAGCTTGCAGGACAGACCACTTTTCAGGGAATTTTAAACCCTCTTTTTTTCATCTTCTGAAAGTGGTGGACCCCCGTATTAGTCTTCCAAGTAGCTCAGCAGATTTTCAAGTTAAACTCTTCAGCTTAAAACTGCACCGCTGACTTTATTTAAAGGCCAAACTAACAACTTGTCAGTGTCAATGTAAAAAGCACTTTATTCCAGGTTGTTGCATTTCTGTTGGTCCATCATGACTTTTTGACACAATATGAAGAACAAGTGCCAGATTCACATTATGTCAAAAAGTGAAAAACAAGCTTTTTGCTTCACAAGGACAAACTGTGAGTTAGGAGAACTTCTGACGAGTTATCTAACGAGCTATCTCTTCAACGTTCCACCTCAAAATTCTTCATGTAAGGAATGAAGTCAAAGTCCAGCCACCCTTACAGGGACGGACTCTCCCTTACTGTCGATTCTCGAGCTCTTAAATTAGAAATAACCAGATTGTTCCAAAAAGAAATGAAAAGAAAGATTTGCTGTTTCTGTAGTACCTTCACATTTATACAATACTGATGTAACACCACTTAGACAAGCATTAGAAGAGAGTGGACGCCCTCGCAAAAGCTCCACAGCGTTCCACCCTTTGCTGTTTGTCCACCCCACTGAGAACACGGCACAAATGACACAAGTGCTTGACCCCAACTGTGAGCATTTACCCCACCTCCTCCCACTTCTTTTTTTTTTGTTTTTGTTTGGATCACATGACAACACCAACACTTCACTTTTAATAGACACGCCGTGTTTCTGTGGGAGACCAAAGAACAATCTTGGTTGCATACACTAAGTAAAGGCTGGACCTGGGTTACGGGGTCCCGGAAAGAGGGTGGCACCCTCAAATCGACCTCAGTTTATATATATATATATATATATATATATATATATATATATATATATATACATATATAGACATAGAGATGTGTATGGAGTCTCTGTACTGTCAATATAAACATAAAAGCTGTAGTAAAAAAGAGACAAGGTTGGTCCAAGGCAAAACTCTTCAGAGTCCAGGTAAGTGCTTGCAATCTTCTCTGCTAAAATAAGGCCCCGGTCAGAAAGAGAGGCTACCCTATCATTATTATGAATGTCCTTTCATAGTAACGCGCACTTATGTCAGCTTTCACTGACTCAGTCCTCGGAAAAGTGATGACTGGCGCCGGCATACGTGCCACATAGAGTGCCTACAGGTGGATGTCTCCAGGAGTTCCGAAGGCCTAGCCTACAGCCCAGGTTTACAACTACTGACTTTCAAACTACTGAACCAATGATCTGACGCTCAAGAAGCAAAATAACGATGAATGGCAGGAACCGAATACATCAATCTTCGGTCTGCACCTGAGCTGAGATGGTACAGACAGAGGTGAAGGAATGCAACATAACAATGCTAAGACTGATACAAATACTGCATCTTTGTCTTCTTATTTTCTTTATTTCATATTATTATTTTATTTTATAGCATTCTATGTACGCTTAAGCATTTGGCCTTGTAAATAAAGGCAGCTTGTTTGCTAAAAAGGTATTGATCGACTGCAAACAGCATATAGACATTAGTCTGACTAAAAAATAGCCTACTTCATTTATATAAACACATGAATAAATAGCCAACTCAGTCCCCTCACCCTAAACAGTAAATCTCCCAATTTCTGGGAAAAATATTTAAATAGAATAAAAAAAGAAAGAAAATTATATTTTATATATATATATATATATATATATTATAAAATTTAAATTATTATAATTTTTTTTTTTTATATATTTTTTGATCCCTACCCCCCACCCCATGTGCCAGCACAGCTGACACCTTCCATTTCAAGTCAGGCAGCCTGCAGGCAACAGCATGTTCTACAGGCAGAGTTCGGAAAACCGAGAGAGAGATAGAGAGAGAGAGAGAGAGAAAGAGAGAGAGAAAGAGAGAGAGAGAGAGAGAGAGAGAGAGAGAGAGAGAGAGAGAGAGAGAGAAAGAGAGGCAGCCCGGCAGGTCAAAGAAGCGTCTCTCTCTCTGTCTTGCACTGGTGAAAATGTGGGAGTGTGGCCTTGTTCAACTCTACTTGGCAATACATCTAACATTCACTCATATAGACAAGCCCAGGAAGTACTGCTGCGGCTGTGACGGAGCGTAATATAGGCTGTGTGCAGCAGTTTTACCGAGGCTCAAGCATATTACCGAGCTTTTGCGCTTTGCCGCTCAGAATTTCGTGGGCTAATCTGCACTGTGAGAAGGGGCATTCCACCAAATTTCCTGCATAATTCAATGGTTGAAGTGGAAACAGCATTTCTAAGGGCTTGGGGTGGGAGTCCAAGAGTCTAAACCCATTGGTGATCCTACCACCACCACGTGTTATATATAATGTTTATTAAGGTAAAATAGCATGTACCCTTCCACCTGTATGAACCATGTTCTGCCATTAAATTGATGGTATTTAGCACGTGACCTAATACAGAGTGCGTCACTCCGGCCACTCAGAGAACTACTCCAAACACTCCAAAACGACTGTACAAAAGGCTCAGGCCTGAGGCAGTGTATTCATAACCATAGCTTCCAGTGATAGCTTTTTCAGCTACATACAAACAGTAGGTAAAAGTCCAAACCTCCCAGCGTTGGGCGGTGGAGCAGCGGAACTACGTTCTCTGAAGTGACAGAGCACCATCCAATACCTGTGGGACGAGTTGGAGTGGCAGAACTAGTCCAACAACAGTACCAGACCTCAAAAAGGATCTCATGTAGCTGAATGAAATCAAATCCTTACATCCATGTTCCAGCATCTAGGGGAAAGGAAAGAGTTCTAGAGCAGGACCAACTATTCAATTGGCAGTGCCTAAGTAGGGCACGAAAAAAGGGAATGTGATCAGACGTGGCCTGTAAATCGGACTTTTGGAAAATGAATTTTGAGCGTTTCAAGCCAACCCTTCTGAATAACGCTACATCTCAGCCTCAAAATGTGCAGAAATTTGGGTGGAATTGAACGTTATATTGGGGTTTTTTATTTGTGAAAGGCAGGCGTACTGCAGATGTCTGCCTTTTGGTCACACTACCAATGGTTAGGTCCATTCGGCGCTTGCGACGACCCTTTATGTTTCTGAGCATCCAGCAGCGAAGGCATCTCGTTCTCATCTGTTTAAGGTTCAATCACAGTTACTTCAGTTCTCAAACCTAAAATAAATAGAAGCAAAAAGCTCGACAGCACTCACACGACTACAGGTAGAACGCCCTCGGCAAGAACTTCGGCTGAAAGTTCTCAGTGTGCACTTTCTGCACCCCGCTGGGTGGAACACGCCGTGTCCGAGAGCCGACAAGGGCGATTGATCAAATCATATGAGTGATGGTACAAAAAAGAAAAGGAAAATAAATTAAGAACCATAAAACAAACAACAGCACAATCAGGTTGGGCAGGTTGTAGCAGCGACCTCACGGCTGCTGCTACCTGATCCTGCCATTCGCTCTGGGCGAGCCCAGCTTAGATTTGGGGTCCGGGCTGAGGGAGCTCCAGGCCGTCTCCCTGCATGTCTGCATGACGGGGCAGCCGCTGGGGGCTGTGGAGCACACGTCCACTGCCGACCACACTTCGCCCACCAGGCTGTCCACCCAGCGCTCCAGCTTGGCGCCGGTCAGCCCTGCGTTGTGCTCGGCCGCCTCCACCTCGCCCAGATGTACAGGGATGTTCAGGATGGGGTTGAGCCCGTGGAAGCTCTGCTCCATGTAGCTGTTCTTAGCCGGTCCGTTGTGCATTTTCAAGGCGTCCTCTGTGCAGAAAGAAAAAAACACACAATGTCTTATTTAACAATGAAAGTACACAGATGATAATTTAGAAACATGTTTAAAACATTTTTTTTTAAACATTAAGGTCCCCCTCGTAACACTACTCTGACCCGTCAAGGAATGGTCTTCACAAGACCTGTGAAGGTGGTCTTCTGCAACCTTTTAGGTGGGACCCCCATGGATGACACAAATGAGCCCTGGGCACCCGTGACCCAACAGTTGTCCTTCCGTGGAGCACTTTCGGTAGGTACTGAGTGCTGCACACCAGAAACACCTCAGTCCTGCCTTTCCAAGTGTCTCTTACGCTTGTGCATTTTTCCTGCTTCCAGTATGGAGCTCCATCAGATGCCCTTGTAACTGAATGCAATCAAATTCTCACAGCAAACCCTGATTAATTCCTAACTTCTTGACTCCAAGCCTGACACATCCCAACTAAAAGAGGTTACCCAGAATCATTGGGTGGAAGACACGGTGCCTACTTGGAATCACTGGGTGCAAGTAATGGACATCTCTGGACAGGGTGCCTACCTGGAACCATTAGAGGCAAGGCAGGAAAACCCTGTACCAAAATTACTGGGTACAACGCAGGACAAATTCCTGGACAGGAATCCTCCCCCAAATAAGGCCATGTTCTTCCAAAAGAGCAAGTTGAATGTCACACATTGTAACCCCATTCCTGCTCTGCTCTTTCCTGACCGCTACCCTGACATACCCTCACTGACCATGCAGAACGTTCGCCATGTGAGGGCAGCTGATGCGTATGCCGAGCCGGCAGCCTTCGCGCAGCTGGCCCCGACTGCATAAAAGCAGTCCATAAACTTTAATTAGCTGTGGGTGCAAAGGCACGATGAGCAGGAGGACGCAGCGTCTGCCAGACGCATTAATCATATACACCACCACGGTGATTCATCCCCAGTTTACCAGCCATGTTCTCCCACATCTACAGCACAACGGCTCCACTCACATTAGGGCTTGTGCTGATCCAGATTTATCCATTATCCACTTATTATGAACGTGATGCAGCTCGTAGACCTCACTCAGAATTAACGGATAATTAATTATTAAAGAAACCACGATGCCAAACGTATTACCCTTAAAGAACGGGTTCCGTCTTGGGAAAAATCTAATGTACGCAACGTTCCACCTTCCCTGAAATACCCTAAATCGATGCCTAGAACTCCTGAAATGATATGTACATGAAATAAAGTTCTAGATTCTACTGATGTTTATTCCAACAATGCAGTCAATTTTGATGTTCATGATTCCGTGTTTATTCCAAGGTAAGTCAACTCTTGAAGAAGTTTATTCCATGGAGAATTTTGCCCAGTGTGAGTCTGTTTCATATTGAGTTAATTTATCACATCTTAAATCTATTCCGGTAAGAATTCGTTTCAGCTTGGGCTTATTCCAGTAAGATATTCCTAAAAAAAAAAAAGAATTCCCAGTCTGAATTCATATCAGTTTCGGTTCATTCCAGTGAGACGTTCCTAAATCAGTCCCCAGTGTAAATTCGTTTATTCCAGCGTGTGTACTCCAGAGCGAGTTTATTCCCAAATACCTTAATCCAGTGTGATTTCATTCCTAAATGAATATATTCCAAGGGAAGTGCATTCCTAAGTGAATTATTCCAGTTGGAGTTTATTAATTACATGAATTCATCTAACCAAAGGAATGTCATTGTGAGTATATTACAGCTATTACAGCACTTTATCATAGGAATTCCGTTCCTAAATACAATTATTCCAGAGTGAAATGATTCCCAAATGAACGTATTCCATTGTATAGGGGTTAATACATGTTATCTAATTAATGAATGTATCTAATTAGTGAGTTTATTCCCGGTGATGGTTTAAGTGAGTTTGTTCCAGCGTGTGAGGTTATACCTAATTGACTTTGTCCCAGTGCAGATAATTCCGGGTTTATTCGTAAGTGAGTTGATTGCAGTGTAAATGTATTCCTGGGTAAGGTGACCTGGGCTTTGTGTACTCCTCACACGCAAGCCTATATTTAGCTGATGGAGCAGAACGAGCACAAAGCTCTACGCAAAGCCTCCGAGAGCCAAAGTGAGGGTGACCTCACAGCGCGACTTTCCACAACCCAGGCAGCGCCGGTACCACGAGAGAAGGAAAATGAACTCAACCGATCTGAGCAGATTATCATTGTGTCTGAGGAACACGCCGCCACTGCCTTTAAACAAATCTCCGGGGAGCGGTGGGAGGCAAAATCAAAGCCGATATCAAAGCCCTAAATCTGGGTGCTCCAAATGGAATATCAGAACGATGCTAAATGTTATGATGATCTGCTCGGAGTGAAGAGGAAAAGGAAAAAACAAGAGAACTTGGAGAGGTGGCACAGTTCAGAAACGATGCTTTGTGTTGCCAGGAAGCGGACGCATTTAGTCGTGGCATTGCACAACTTCTATTTCTGTGTGTGAGCGTGTTCTACATGTGTTAAATGCAAGTTTATTCCAGTGAGGCAATTCCCAAACACATTAATTCCCGGGTGAGAGTATTCCAGAGTGATACCCTTCCTGAACAAATTTATTCCAGCGTGAGTGCATTCCAGAGTGATTTAATCCCTGAAGAGGTTTATTCCAATGAGAGTGTAAGCCACAGTGAATTCTTTCCTAAACAAATTTATTCCAGGGTGATTGATTTCATTCCTAAACAGGTTTATTCCAGTGTGAATTCTTTGTATTCCAGAGTGAGTTCTTTGTTAATATGAGTTCATTCCTAAATGAGAGTATTCCAGGGAATTCATTCCTAAGTGAGTTTATGCACTAAATGCAGCTCACTTTCAGTCACTTTGAGGTGTGTTAGTGTATATGCTTATTTTATTTAGGTACCCTCTCGCCACAGGCCCCCTGGTGGCCAGTCCTCCAACAGCATGGAAATCTACTGTCTTTGGATCAGATAATAAATGAGGTTTTTAGGAGTAATAAAATCAGATCCACACATCGGAGGACATTCGGGATAGTCGTATTGTCTGGATGACATTTCCTTATCTAGAGTTTATCCTAGAGTTTACTTCTAAGCAAATTTATCCCAGTCTGAGATTATTCCCAAAATAATTTATTCCAGTGTAAGGTTTTTCCTAAGGTAATTTATTCCAGTGTAAGATTTTTCCTAAAATAATTTATTCCAGTATATTTATCTTAAGCAATCTTTCTCCAGAGTGAATTTATTCCAAAGCAAATTTATTCCAGCACAAGTTTATTCCTAAGCAGTTATATCTAAACAAAATTCCCAAGTGGCACAAGGACACTGGGAATTGGAACATTTTGGGAAAAACGAAACATATTTGTCTCACCTTGGCGGATAGGCAGGTGTTTGTGGTGCGTGAGAGGAGTGATGAGGAAGCGTGTTTCCGCCACGGGGCTCCAGTGGTGTAGAACTCGGACCGTCCACATTCCGGGCCTCAGTGGCAGGTTCAGAGGGGGCCGGTAGTGTGTAAACTCTGCGCTTGCATCGATCAGGATGTCGTAGGTGGCAGCAATAACATTGGTAGGGTCAATCCATACCACCGTCACGGTCACATTGGGCCCTTTGCCCCATTTCTGCATCCCCACCGGCTCATCTGTTGGACCCATCAGATTCCCAAAGTTCCTGAAGATTCTCTCCTTAGCGTCCCAGTCCGTCCCGATCTGACGCAAGGAACAGAAAGAAGAGCGAGAGAGAGAGATATTAAGATCAGAGGCAGACAGTGAAGACCCCTGTTTTTTTTTGCTATCTGTGTTTCCTTCCGATTCCGACCCCACATTCCAAACACTT
The DNA here is from genome assembly GCA_034509495.1 of Acestrorhynchus altus. NCBI lineage: Eukaryota > Metazoa > Chordata > Actinopteri > Characiformes > Acestrorhynchidae > Acestrorhynchus > Acestrorhynchus altus. Next base: position 2,946,576 of record CM067520.1, read on the forward strand.
CCCACTGAATAAGACCACAATAAACACCACTCAGTCAGACTCAGATATAAGACCTAATAATTACAGATGATTCATGCCATGATGATTATATTATTTTTGAACATCTAATATTTTTTTATTGTAATTTATTAAATTATTCCCCACGTCACACCGACACAGGCATCTGTGTCCGTTGTATCCGAGCTGGGAACCCAGCGCTTTCGTCCGAGTGTATTGGCTGCCCAGCTTCATAGCAGTACTCCAGTCAAAACTCGGAATAATGTTAATGGTTATTTTTCAGTTCATTATGGGGTACCACACACACACACACACACACACACACACACACACACACACACACACACACACACACACACACAATTCAGCATGGCCAAATTACCTAACATGTACTTTTTTGGGACATCATATATAACACATCAAGTAAACAAATCCCAAAATCTCCAAATATGAAAAACGAAAATTAAGAATCTTTGTGAAAATAGAGGCCCAATGGTATTCTTAAACAATTTCTTAACCTGCATAGACTGTAAGAGTTCCTGTGTTGTTCCTGAGACGTGTCATCAGTTGGCCAATAGAGAAAGCTCCTTCGGAAATGTAAAGAACATGTACGGAACAAATCTAGAACCGAAAGATAAGTCATTAAATTAATTCAAGCGTTTAATTTATCCAATGGGTGCTGTTCTGTGAATGTCTCCCTCTTTGTTAACTATAGAGTCTATCGGCCTCTTTTTATCTGCATCCTCTTGTGGATGACCAGTAGTGGACGCTGGCTCTACTCCCCTCTAGCACCTCCCCCCCACCCCCCACAATAACTTCATTACTGAATTCTGCATGACGCTGTATGCCCAGTTATGAATCATGTGTGGGACGTGTACTTAAATGGGAATATTAAATTAGTAACAATAGTAACAGTAAATTCATTTACTTCATATATGATTAAACCTGGTGTTGTTGAAGAAATGTCAACTCTAATCAGTACCTCGGACGCATCTGCGCTTTTCCCCAAACAACTGACCTCAATAAAGGCTAGATTCATGAATGACCTCAATCAGATGTGTACCATAAAAGGTTGGGGTCCAGCCATGCAGCGTCCCTGAAATTAAACGCCTTGCTCAAATAGCCAGCAGAGTCAGGTCAGCGGATTTAGTGACCTTAGAAAACCACGGAAATGCCTGACAGTGGCAGTTCAGCAGACCTGGGTATTGAACATACAACCTTGTGGTTGTTCTAAGCCAACACTGCTATCATACTTAAATTCTTGAGATCACCTTAGAAAGTGGGGCTTGGAGCACAGGGTCAGCAACGATATAGTGTCCTGCAGCACAAAGGGTTAAGGGCTTTGTTGGCAGCTTAATGGACATGAGTATTGAACCCACGACCTTCTGTAGTGACCTTAGAAAGCAAGGTCAGAGCAGAGAGTGAGCCATGCTATGCCACTCCATGAATCAGAAGGTTAAAGTCTTTGATCAAGGGCCCAAACTTGACAGCTTAGTGGACATGGGTACTGAACCCACAACCCTCTGTCGGAACCTAAGGAAGCCAGGGTCAAAGTGCAGGGTCAGGAATGTTCCAGCACCCCTGGAACAAAGAGGGTTAAAGACCTTGCTGAACAGCCTAATAGTGGCAGCATGGTGGACATGGGTCCCAAAACTACAACCTTCTGTAGTGACCTTAGAAACTCAGGGTCAGATTGCAGATACCGCTCAGGGATCCAAATGTGGTAGTTTAGCGACATGGGTATTGAATCCACAACCCTATGTAGTTCCCTTATAAAGTCGGGGGGTCAGAATGCAGGGTCAGACATGCCTGGAGCAGCAAGAGTTAAGGTCCCTGGCCAAGAGCCCAAACGTCACAGCATAGTGTATTGAACCCACAACCTTGTGATCAATAAGCCAAGTATTGACCTATTTTGATGCAGCCATGCGACCAGGCTATGATTATGGGGGGCTGCCTGCATTGGAGAGACAGAACGAAACTGGTCCACTGCACCTGGGTGTCATTAGGCATAAGCACTGAAGTAGCCAGTGTGCTCTGCATAGACAGCCCGAGGCCACTGCCGTGAAGCTGTAAACCACTTAACTTCATCTGGAGCCCAGACCTTCTCTCAGAGCAAACGATCAGACCTCTTTCTTTCTCAAACGTTGTGTTTTCTCGAGGCGCTGGCGCGGTTGGGCAGCGGAGGAGCAGGGAAAGGTGGCGAGGGATAGAGAAGGAGGGCTGGTGTCATGCGTAGGGGAGAGAGAGAAAGAGAGAGAGAGAGAGAGAGAGAGAGAGAGAGTGTAGCCTCGGGGTTCTGGCACCAGATAACTCCCGGCCTCCTACCCACCTCCCCCGCTGCCACAAATACACACACAAAATCTAGCACCGGGCACCAGGTTTGACGCCGGTTTGATGCGGTTCGGTTCCGCCAGATTGGTACCAGCCAACCTGATCAGAGCCATGTGTTCAGGGTTTATCAGCAATACTGCAAAAATGATATCTTGGCAGGTAAACTGTGATTCTTACAACCACCGACAAGTGAACTACACTGATGATCTTGTTCCTGTGACACTTCTCCAAAGGTAGCGAAGGAACAGTCAGCCTTTGAAGTCGCTGAGTTGAAAGAAAAGAGAGACGTGCAAGCGTACGAATCCGAGACTCTGACAAGAACCGAACTGTGACGGCAGGTTTCGTGGGGTGTTCTTGATAGATCGATCGCGCAGACTGAGCTTTCAAGTTGGACTTGATCTGAGCTGTTCTTCTACATCTTTACAGCAAAACTATACAGCTCTGGGCGCGAGCTGCTCTTCCGAATCTTCACTCAACTGTTCTGTGGGCTGTTCCTTCACGGCGTCAGAGTGAAACTGTATGACTCCAAACGTGAACTGTTCTTCTAGGTCTTCAGAGTGAGACTCCACACCTCTGTAAGCTGCTTTTCTCCATCTTTAGAGTGATATTTTGAAATCTGGCTGCACAGCTTTGGATGTGAAACTGTTCTTCTAAATCTTTATAGTGGAACTGTGAGCTGGATCTTCTGGATCCTTTCAATTGAACTAAACCCACTCCAGATATGAAACGTTCTTCCAGATCTTCTGGATCCTCTGGGCTGAAATGAACAGCTCTCGAGGTGATCTCGAGCTCTTCTTGATCTGTAAAATTGCATTCCACAGCTCTGGACGTGAGCTGCTCTTCTACACCTCTTGAGCGAAAACTCTACAGCTCAGGCTGCAAGCTGTTCTTCTGCGTCTTCAGAGCGAAACTATAGACCCCTTGGTGTGAACCCCTACATTTTCCTGACTTGGAGAGCTGGCTGCGAGCTGTTCTAAGTCAGCCTAGCCGAAACTTCGGACGTGAACTGTTCTCCTGGATCTGTGAACTGCTCTTCTTGAGTGTAAGGCTCATGATATGAGCTGTTCTTCTACATACATCTAGGAACCAGGCACAAAAAGGGCACGAGCAGCCAAAAAGGGTAAGTGGATACCCGTGGTGCGGAATGATCGGGGATTGTGGGAAGTGAGCTTCCTGCCGCCCATCGTGTTTGTACCGGCGTCTCCGTCCAGGTACGGGACGCCGCAGAGCTTCAGCGAGCCGATCTCCGTCTCTGCTCTTTCCGTGACTCCGCGAGTGTTATTCCACAACACAGCATGCTTAACCTCCCCCCCCCAGCTCCCTCCCCTTCGTCTCGCAGCAGATAAACCTGGTGCAGCAAAGCGTGCAGTCATTATTTTATCCCCCCGCACTCCGGGCAGACAAATCACTGATTACGCCAAAGGGCAAGATGACAGGTATGGTGGTAGCTGACAGCTAAATCAATGAAGAATGTCTGAATTATTGGTTGTTTAACGGAGGATGTCAGGCAGAATGTGCAGCAGACTAAGATTACCAATAATATTCGGAGGTCAATTTCCCCCCCTTTTTGCAATGCACGCCTTACGAGAGCCCTCGCACGTATATACACAGCGCCAGAACCTTTTTACTGCTCTAGGCAAGAACAAAGTATGCATTGTTCTCCGACTGCTTTTTTTTTTTTTTAATCAACCGAACCGCAGCATTTTTACAACAACCACTTCTTCAACGTCCAAGAGCAGAGCATAAACGAGCTGGACTAACACCACCTGACTCGCGACTGTGCGCTTCTGTTCACAGTGCTATCACGGTTGTGATGGAACACCCAGCATCAGCCTATGAGGCAACTCTGATTGCTGATGTGCACCAGAACCGTTGGTTTGGCTTGTTCTGGGAGCAGCAGCAGCAGCAGCAGCAGAAGCAGAAGCATTCTCCTGCTGAGGAACATGAGGTTTCACCATCACCAGCCCTGCTCCTGGAGAGCTACATCCCCACACATTTTGGATGCAACCCCGTCTAATCCACCTAATTAGTGCCTTCAGAGGTTTTTGATTGGCTGAATGGGGAGTTTCGATTTTGGTTGGAGGTAGCAAGGTAGGGTTGGTGACTCCTAATGTAGAGGTTGTGGACAGCTTTTGCCAGGACCCAGAGCTCATACACTTCCTACCTCAGTTCTGGTGACCTCCTTGATGTTTTGGAGATGTTCTGACCCTCCAGTTGTCCCATCAGTTTGGCTCCAAGCACAGAAGCAGATTCACCAATTATGAATCATCTCGATGTTCTACACTTTATAAATCAGACCCTGGGTAGTTACGACGGGATTCCACGCGGGCAAGTGTGTCAAAAAGGACACACGAGTGTCCGGCAGCCTCTATGATTTCTACTTGTGGCAGATGTTTACTACTCACCTCTGCAAACTGCAGCCTATTGAAGGTGTTGGGAGGGTTGGTGAACTTGAAGAACTTCTTGGGCATGACCCAGGTCTCCAGGGTCTCCAGCTTGCTGGTGGCCAGATTGGTGGCATGATGCCTCACCAGGTAGCCTTGGAACTCATCAGACAGAAAGTAGATATGGACAGACACAGGATGTCCCATTGCAAAGTATCTGGAGAGAGACAATTGGTTGGCTCGTTAAGTCTCTGGTCACTTGACGGTAAACTGGTTTGTAGCCAGTTAACAGATTATGTTTTAACTGGTTGACCCTACTATATCCCTGCCTTTACATGCATGCACGGACTGGGATCAACTGGTCCAGACGTCCAGAGGAACCCGTACGTGACCTCCTACTGAATAAGACCGTTTATAAAGTCACAGTTTCTGAGTTTCTGTGAAGTTTAATCACACCAGCGACGGCAAGCCGCTGAGCCCAGCAGGCCGACAGAATGATTCCAAGGCAGGCGGAGGAGGAGGAGCAGCAGGAGGTGCCGAAAGGAGCGAGTCAAAAGCCCCACCCAGGGGCTCATCAGTATGCCAGTAGGGGCTGGAGGAGTTCCACACCCCCCCCCCCCGACAAGCAGAACAGCAAATATTTACAGCGGCCCGGCCCTTGGGGAGGCGTCCAGCACGCGGGCATTAACAGAGGCTCTATTCACACACCTCACCTCCCTCTCCCACCGCTGATGTCACAGTGCCCTGCCAAAAACAGAAAACTCCCTCTCTCCCGCGCCCCTCTGCCTGCGCCCGCACACACTCCACAGCAGCAACAAGCAGCTCCTTGTGCCCTCCGACACCCCACCCCCACCCCCACCTCCCTTCGCGAGCTCTCCTGGCTGGGTGGGAGGCAGGCTTTCCTCCTGAAAACTGACCCAGGCCTGTTTAGAGTCTTAATGCACCAGGGGCTTCTCCTACATCAGCGCCTCTCACATACAGAAGTGCTGCTGTCCTAACGTCTCCGAAACTCCTGCTGGATTTCTGTGGTCATTTAAGTGACCGTTGCGCTAATTTACTGGACAGATTCTGCGTAATTCACTCATCTGACAGTGGATCTCTTTCTATCATCTCAGTTTGGTTTGGGTTTCTTCCAACCTGGGAGGAGCTGGCTGAGGTTGGGAGCAGCTGCACTGTTGACAAACTGTTTGTGGATAATTATGCAGACGTTTGTTAAACTAGTGTTTAAACTGTTGTTTGTCATGTTATGTAACACCATCAACAACCGTTTCCTTATGAGTTTCCTTTTGAGTGTATTTGCTGTCTTCTGCCACAACTGTCCTCCACTGGGAATTTCCACACCATAAGAGGACCTTCTCCCTCCCGTACAAGGCTGGATTATACATCTCAGGATGTGTAGCTCTGCATGTCCGCTCTTCTTCTACATCCTACACCATCAGATAGACTGTGCAGCTCTGGAAATGAGCTGTTCTAGATCTTTAGATTGAGACTGTGCAGCTCTGGATACGAGCTGTTCTAGATCTTTAGTTTTAGACTGTGAAGCTATGGATGCGACCTGTTCTTCTAGATCTTTAGATACAAGCTGTTCTTCTAGAGCTTTAGAATTAGACTGTGCAGCTCTGCATACGAGCTGTTCTAGATCTTTAGCTTTAGACTGCGCAGCTCTGGATTTGAGCAGTTCCTCTACATCTTTAGATACAAGCTGTTCTTCTAGATCTGTAGATTTGGACCATGCAGCTCTTTATACGACCTGTTCTTCTAGATCTTTAGATACAAGCTGTTCTTCTAGAGCTTTAGAATTAGACTGTGCAGCTCTGGATACGAGCTGTTCTAGATCTTTAGCTTTAGACTGCGCAGCTCTGGATTTGAACAGTTCCTGTACATCTTTAGATACAAGCTGTTCTTCTAGATCTGTAGATTTGGACCATGCAGCTCTTTATACGACCTGTTCTTCAAGATCTGTAGATGGAAGCTGTTCTTCTAGAGCTTTAGATTTAGACTGTGTGGCTCTCGATAAAAGCTGTTCTTCTAGATCTTTAGATTGAGACTGTGCAGCTCTGGATATGAGCTGTTCTTCTAGATCTTTAGATTTGGACCGTGCAGCTCTGGATACGGCCTGTTCTTCTAGATCTGTAGATGGAAGCTGTTCTTCTAGAGCTTTAGATTTAGACTGTGCAGCTCTCGATAAAAGCTGTTCTTCTAGATCTTTAGATTGAGACTGTGCAGCTCTGGTGTGAGGGCACTTCTAGATCTCTGAGATGAACTGTTCATGTCATTCAAAACGACAGGTTGCCCTAAAAGGCAGTACTGACCTGCAGCGGTTGTCGCCGGAGTCACCCTGCAAAGAGCTTGTGGCCCGGGTCAGTCCGAGGCGGGCGAAAGCATGGAAGTGTGTGATCAGGGCGTCGCTCAGGCTGTGCACACCGTCGGCCTCGTCATAAACGTTCTCCCAGTACGAGTTGAGGCCTGGCGTTCCTTGAGGGAGGCTGCCGAAGAGGTAGAAGTCCAGCTGGTTCACAATCTCCTGGTTTACACTGGCCTCAAACTTCCGGGCGAAGAATGTGGGCCTGGTCGTTTGCTGGGGAGAGGCAGAAGAAGAGGAGGAAGATCAAAAGAGATGCTGACAGACAGGGACGAAACAGAAAGCAGAAACCGAAAAAGGAGGCGTGTAGTGTCCAGTGGGATGCAGGAGAACAAATGTGAGCTGCTTTCCTACCTCCTATATCTTCTGGGCTGGATTTGACACAGCTGTTCCTCTACGCCCTACATGGTCAGACCTGTTCTTTCAGATCTTTACTGTTAGATTGTACAGCTCTACATGTCAGCTGTCCTTCTATGACCCACGAGATTTTATAGCTGCACTTCTGGAGGTGAACTCTTCTGTTACGTGGACTTTACAAATCTGAAGGTGAGATGTTCTTTTAGATCTTTACAGTTAGACTGTACAGCTGTGTGTGAGAGCTGTTCTTCTACCTCTTACATCATTAGCACTGGATGTTGTAGCTCCATGTGTGAGCTGTTCTTCTAGATCTCAAGGTATGGATTATTGAGCTCTAGATTGTTCTTTTTGATCTTTGAGATTTGCTCTGTGCACCCTGGATATGAGCCGTTCTTCTACACTCCCCATCTGTAGAGTTGGAGTGAGTGGCTCAGGGTGTGAGCCGTTCTTCTAGAACTGATGGAAAGCAGGAACTGAAAAGGGAAGCTCACCATGCTCGCAGAAACAGAATAAGAACACGGAGAGCAAAGTGAGCCCCCTTTTCTCAGGAGATGTAATTGACGGTAAGAAAAAAATCCAAATCAAAGTGGAGCTATGTCTGGCAGAACGTACGCCTCGCCTTTCGCTCCCTTCAGTCAACACACATCAACCTCGCTCATCCGCACACTGGGCCTGCTGACAGGAGGCCTTCGTGAGGAAGGCAGGACGTTCAAAACGCCTCCAAAGATCATCTGGGCTTCAAATAGTTTGGGAACGACAGCAGACCCCCAGTTATTTTTTTCACCTTTTTTGGAAAGATGGAAAAGTGAAAACCAAGGAGATTTAACACAGATTAGATTCTCCTCCAGAGCACTGACAGAGCTGGAATGAGGGGGGAGGAAAAGAGAGAGAGAGAGAGAGAGAGAGAGAGAGAGAGAGAGAGAGAGAGAAATAATAAGGTGATTTAGAGTGGCGTGTCCAGGAAGTTCTTTCAGCGCTCTCTCTTTCGAGGCTCCAGGCGAAGGACGGCTTGTGAACAAACTGAAACTGCCACAACGCATTTCAAGCCTCCATCGTTCTGCCTTTTGTCTACACTCTTTTCACGGACCGTCGGGAAAAACTGAGCATTGTCAAAGGGTAATTACTCAATATCCCACCACTGCGCTTAGGCCTTCAGTCTTAATGGCCAGACGACAGTCTCGGGACCCTCCCCCACTTCTTTTTCATTCTCCCGCACTCTTTCCCAGCATAGACTGGAAATGGTTAACCCCTGAGAGTCTGGAGGGGTCACTGTTATTCTGCTGGGCTATTGACACTGCTGTCCAAAGACCCGGAATTACTGCGAAATGGAATCAACATTTAAAGACAAACGGAATGAAAATATTGGTGGATGTAGAACAATTTACAAAAACGGATTCAATGGAAAATGAATGACTGGAATAACATGTTCAAAATCAGAGGAATCAATGTTGGAATTACTGGAATCAAAGTGGAAAATGCAGGGAAAGTTTGGAAAACCTCTTCAGGTATTAGAAACACTCTTTAAAAGGTTCATAAAAGAAAACAATTCACCATTTAAATATTGGGATCATCATTAAAAACCGACTGGAATTACAGTTTAAAAGATTGGAATCATTATTAAAAGGTCTGGAATTCCCATTTAAAGACAAAAGGGATTTGGAATCAAAAATAGGACTTGCCATTGAAGGAGTTGAGTCACTGATTGTATTCGTGGAATAAATCACTTTAAATCATATTAAATTCATATTTAATCACATCTGGAAACACAAATGGAATGACAAACTTGGATGGAAGAAATATGGAAATTATTAGATCGTTTAAAGGATTGGAATTGCTTTGGCCACTTTTTACAAATATTGTAAGTCAAAATTTAAAATACTGGAGTCAAATGTTGACTGGAATCACTGGAACCACAAAACCGAACTCTTTGGAGAAAGAGTGTCTGCTAAAGGCTGTCAAAGCAAATGTGTCCTAACGTCCATCACACTGCACCGGGAGTGGGAATGTGCTGTTTCAGGATACGGGATCTGACTGAATACAATCTTTTCTCCCTGCAAAAATTCCAGACGCATAAATTTCCGAATTCAGATCATAATACGTCTCCTCTTCTGCTTATAACACCAATACAATGCTGATACAAATTCTAGAACCAGCAGATCTCAGGGGTGGACGGCTGAGGCCGCTCTGGACAATCCGGTTTGACTGAGCTGGAAGAAGGGAATTTGCTGGGAGTAACTTCAGAAATGCTCCTACTGGAGCAGCTATTGAGGACTGGGTTTTCCTCTTTTTTTCTCATGAACAACTCATCCTCTTCTACTGGGCCAGCACACACACACACACACACACACACACACACACACACACACACACACACACACACCCATTCAGAAAAGGAAACACTAATTACCAGTGCAGCCAGACGCTCCGGGCCGAGTACCTCAGCATGTTATTTCCCTTTGGTCTTAATGTGATTCTGACTTTAATCATGGAGAACCGCAGCGTTCCTGCAAACTTCATTTAGGACCTGTCACTCCTCACGCCCCGCATTGGGGCTGGGGTGGGCTCTACTGGACTAATCTAGGGAGCTAGGTGGGAGGAGGTGGCTTACAGTGATGATGTCATGGCCTGGAACACGTATACACTGTAACAGGGTTCATGGTTAGGGAAAAGAGAGAGAGAGAGAGAGCGAGAGAGAGAGAGAGCGAGAGAGAGAGAGAGAGAGTGAGAGAGAGTGAGAGAGTGTCAATAAATTGGAATAAGCTGTTTACGTTCACGGCTCTCTTTATCGAACTCCTATTTAGATTCCTAAACCTCACTCCGAGCTCACACAATAGAGTACGTTGTTAGAGTACGTTGTACGGTAAAAGTGGCCCAAATCCAATCTGTCCTGTGACCCTGATGTGCCATTTGTAAGACACACGGGGTCTGATGTTTGTATTCATGCGTGATATTGAAAACCGATCATTATCGGATTTGTGGCCACTTCGGGAGTTACACGGCCAGATCGGAAGCCTGCCGGGCGACTTTCACAACAGTCCGACTTGGCATTCCTAATGAATGTGCAGCAGGGACGGGGAGATGGAGCAAGCAAAGCAAAGCGGGCCGAATAAGGGGCGATGAACTCCCTGCAACCGATATCTCTGGTGATGCTTCGGCGGGAAGCTTTGGGAGTATGAACTGATCAGACGCATGTTGGATGTACGTCACACTGAAATGGGAGACTAAACAGCCCAAAGAAAGATTAGATTTGGTGAGAAGATTGGATTGGGGCCACTTCAGTCTTGCCCAGTGTTTCGTCCATGAAAATTGGACTTATTTGGCCTCTTTTTGGTGGTGAATCAACGAGCCGTGACTGGAACTGAGGTTAAAGCAGCCAGTCGTGCATTGCATATCCGACTGTATATAAAATAATGCATATAAGAGCAGAATCACTCGGAATCCACCAGACGCCAAACCTCCGGAGCGGCTGCACACTCGAATGTAAATGTTAAGGACTTCTATTGGAAAGCCGCTATTGAAATCCCTTCGATGAAAGGCCGCCTTAGCAATTGATCCAGTGCCGGCCCTTTTGCGCTTGGCCACAGTTAATTACAGATTTCCATGCACAGGGCGAAGTTACCGCGGCTTCTCTTCTTGTTAAGTCTCATTGGATTTCTAATCAGAGCTCAGATCGGCCCCGGCTGGCGAACCTGTCTCGCGCTATTAGCTGTTTGTTAGGGCCAAATTAAACGGCAGTAAAAGGCCTGCAGCTGCACTCGCACAGGACTGAGTGCGGAGCGGCACGGGGTCGGCGTCAGGCACGGGCTTCTGAAAGGGTCGAGTGGGACTAAACAAGTCAACTGCCCGCTGAGCCCGACCGCTGCGCTGTGTATTCAATGCAGAAGAAGGGGTGTGAGAGGTGGACAGGGGGGTCCAAATCCAGGTCCACAGCACTACGACTTTAATAATTACCTAAATGAACCAGAACCAGAATCAGAACAGTCGTGGACAAAAAAAGCTGGACCACACACACACACACACACACACACACACACAAGCATCCCCTTAATAGTCGTCCTCTCACCTGGAAACGGGGCAGGTCAGACGGCTTGAAGTCGTTGGGTGAGCAGCCGCACCAGTCCACGATGTGTTTATACTGGCACTTGCATCCCAGCTTCCTGTTCCAGTTGGTGATACGCAGGTTATTGTCCACCATGCTCTCACAGTGGGGACTGTTCTCCAACACCGTGTGGAAGAAGGACTGCAGGGAGGGAGGGAGGGAGGGAGGGAGGGAGAGCGAGCGGGAGAGTGAGTCAGAGTGGGAGAAGTAATGACATCTGATAAAATGAAGATGGATGTCTTACAGAGGGGCCTTATCAGGAGGTCTGCTCTGTTAAATGTCTACATCAGTGGGGAAAAAAAAAGGGAAAAGAGAGGGAATGAAGAAGAGCCTGGCCTTCTCAAGCCACAATCCGATACACGAGGAGTGAATAACCGTCCCGAGACAGGATAACGGATCGCACCCCTCTACAATTCAACATGACACAATCGAAACGGCGCTCTAATGAAGGCGCTCGACTGGCACACCACGTTCACCAGCACGCCGCGTTCGAAGGAGGGGGTTTGTGGGAAATAAGGAAAACAATAAACCACTTTTGTAAGAAGTTCGAGACCCGGTTTAAAAGCATCGAGACAACTTAGAGGCACGTCGTCCCCTCGAGACCAGAACGCTCAATCTGACGTTTTGTTTATTTTTTTAATGAAAATCGACTCATTTGCATATTCATATTCTGTGACCTCCTAACATTTCGAGGTGACTCTTTATCTAGTTCATCTCCATATCAGTCAGTGTCTCAGAACTGCTCAGAATGCAGAACCTCGTAACTCCAAGCAGGCAAAGACAACTTTTAAATTTGGGTCATAACTCCTGCTTAACGACTTGCATTGCAGGCTGTTAACGAAGAGTTTGAAACGTGTAATAATCAGAGCCTCTACTGGACAAACCCGATTTACACGGTGACGTCCGATGAGCTTCATCGCTTTTTAGTGCAAAACGCCAAAACCGAAGCCCTGCATGTCTAGACGGATGCACTGCATTTGGGAAACGGAGGAAACCGTGTGAACCACCATACCGATGTAACCAAATTCATACCGGCTGAACTGGAATTCGGCGATCTCACCTCAGCTGGCAGGAGAGTGTAGGCATAGAAGCGCTTCATGCTGCTCACGAGGTCGTCCTCTGAGTTGATGACGTATTCCACAAATGCACGGTTCAGCAGGAACCAGTCAGAGCCACCGTCCACCGAGATGCCCTCGGGAATCTTCCTGTCCCCTAGACGCCACATGTGCGTGTCACACTCGAAGAAGAGCCGGTCCAGGCCTTGCTTTCTGATGAAGCTGCGGAGAACATTCAACAATCAGAACCTATAAAAGTGATTACACACCTGCTCATCTGGTGTTTCTTCGGGAAACAGAGGAACTAAAGGAACCAAATCACGGAAGACTGACCTTCTATCACTTTGATTCCAGTTTGAAGAAGGTCCATAAAGGTCCAAAATACGAAAACTGGCCTGGAAAAACTGTTCATCGACTCATTTGCATGTCCCCGCCTATTCAGCCTACCACAGTTTATCCTCGCCCATTCATAATGCAGTTTTCAGGAGAGGTTCAATTCAAGGCAGCCAATCAGAAGACAGAATGGCCAATTGCGCTCTCTTGGGATCCAGCTCCCAATGGCAAACGGCCAGATCTGAACCCACAATCCTCGGATCGTAGTGCTGAGCATCTCTGAGCCCACGAAGAACCTTTCAAATATAAACACCATTTTGAGGTTTCCAAGTAAAAGAACCATTACTGTGCGTCTCCAAGCTCTGAATTCAGTGTGACAACAACCCTTACAGGAGTCAAATGGACGTTGAACACGTTTTCTCACCTGGTGAGAACTTCCTGTAAGTGTTTTCCAACCCTAGTAGACGTGTAACTCACGTCTAACTGGCCGTCCGGTCGGGACATCGTGGGGCCAAACAGCCATCCATGTAGTGGATGTAGCAGCTCACATAAAGCTTGTCCCCGACAATGTACCGTCCTGTGCTATGAAAGTCCTAACCGTCATCTGAGGCACCCTGCAATATGGGGCTGATTTTAAGATCCAAGACTGCTCACACACTCCAGGCTGTCTGTCATTAATTAAATGCATCTGTATTAAAAAGCTCCAGGGATGGCAACGCTGACCGTATCTGATACCGACATGTAGTCTAATGTGTGGAGAGAGAGGCAGAAACGGGAACGAGAGCTCGTTAAAAATAGCGAGCGAGAGGCTCAGTCACAACTCTGTCAAGTCTTATTATGCTCAACTACAGGTCATGCAAGCTTTAATAGACCTTCTAAAATAGAGAGTTACTGATCCAGAGGATTACTGTGCCCATGGAGCCGCGATAAAACACACCAGTCCTACAACACTGAGTCCCACTGTCATCAAACAGCAGAGTGTAAACGCTGTAGGAACCCGTCAAATGTTCCACGCGAGAAGCAAAAATCTCAGCTTTCAGTGAAAACTCATGCAGCGGGACGGTTTTCCAAGGTGTTCTGGAGCAATTCCGGATGGAATTTATCCTCCACGTTTAACCCATCCACACACAGTGACACACAGTCACACACACAGTAGTCAATTCACACACTAGGGGGCAGTGAGCACACGTGTCCGGAGCGGTGGGCAGCCCGGGGAGCAGCTGGGGAGTTCAGTGCCTTGTTCAAGGGCACTTAAGTCATGTCCTGCAAGTTCAGGGATTCAAACCGGCGACCTTCCAGTCACACGGCTGCCCCGTGGAACCTGGTACCAGGGTACCCGGAAACTCCAATTATGCCAAAAGGACTTGTCATGACAGATCAATGACTGGCATCAGAAAACATGGCAGCTGTGGTTCCCTTTGGGCAGCGGCTACCACAGGCAGAGCCGGGCACGCACACTCGTTTTGGTAGACCCGCCCCCTTCTTTCAGACCAATCGTGTCCCAGAACATCTACACTGATCTTACAGCAACAATGGAAGCTGGTACCGTTGCCCGAGAATTCCAGCATTCCCAAAAACCTCTCCATAAACTCATTTTGCTTCTCATTTTTGTTAAAGCCTCTGGGGTCCACGAATGTGCCACTGCATCAAATTCAATGTTTGTCGTTCTCTTTTAATATCTTTGCAACAAAGCACCAGAGAAACCGTTCAAACAGTTCCAGGATCCGCAGAGTCGTCCATTCTTCTGCATCTTTTTATTTAACGGAGTTATGAAATAACTAAAGTCTGGGAGAGGAGCACGTCCCAACCCCTCCTCTTCTCCACCGCGTGCCTTTAAAAAGCGCTCCTCTGCCTGATCTTCTCGTGATGACTCTCACCACCACCCCAACTCCTCCTTTACTT